>MDKI01254055.1:0-33634 GCA_005239505.1 Nicotiana paniculata | reverse complement strand
TTCCTATATTACTTGTCGACCACGTACACTTGCGTGTGCATTGGGAAATCAACCAACAGACTCTATTGGAGTTATTTAGTGAACTTTGTAATGTTATTAATTTGTTTGCTGTAGAAGAGTGTCAACCAACAATTGATGTACCCAATATAGTCACTCACAGTGAGTCACACACAGTAAAAGTTGAAGCTGCTACTGATTGTAGTGATAATGATAATGAGAAAAATGATTCTGATTCATGGGGAAATGAGTACAACCCTAAAAAAATGGAGTTGTACAATCAATTCATGAGGATAACATTGAAGTGTCATGTTAATGGCAGTGCAGACAATGGATATGAGGTGACTGAAAGTAGTGACAAACACATTATGAATCTGAGGTTATAGAAGTGTACCTGCAGGGCATGGGATCTTTGTGTCATTCCATGTCTTCATGCAACCTGTGCATTATTGCACAAGAAAGTGGACCCTCTAAGTCAGATACATTGGTACCTTACAAAAGAGACTTATCTCCAGATTTATTCACATAAGTTGCAACCAGTAAGAGGTGAAAAGTTCTGAAAAATTGACCCTTCACAATACATGGATCCACCCCCTTTGGTAAAGATGACTGGGAGACTTAAGGTTAAGAAAAACAAGAGAAAAAAATAAGGACGACAATGGTTTCAGTCAAGGAAAGGGAGGGTAATGACATGTAACAATTGTGGTGAACCTGGGCACAATGCTAGAGGGTGTGAAAAGGTAATGACATGTAAAAATTCTTTCTGTTTCTATCTTTTCTATCATTCTTTATGTTTCAACATCTAATCAAAACTTTCTGTCTTACTAACAACATTCTAAAGGAAAGCAGCCCATTGGAGGAAAGAAGAAGGGAAAGCAGACAAAGAGGAAGAGAACTTTACTTGATGAAGCTGATGTAGAACAACCCAAATCTCTCTCTCCTGTACCAGTGCCACAAGAAGGCACTGATGAGGAAATTCCTTTGTCAGCCCCTCTGCCAAGTCAGCCTACTCAAACAAGTCAATCTAGCAACTTCTTATTCATGCCAACCCCTTCAGTGCAGAGGAAAGAACCAAGATGTAGTGCCTTTCCAGACTTTGACTACCTAGACATTGACCCTGAGCCTGAGCCTGAAATATCTATAAGGCCAAGAAGTATCTCTGAGGCAAAGACTAGGCTACAATTGAGGCAACTACAAAGTACAACAATTAGAACAAGGTCAATCGGATTTGTTGGTTATGCCAGTGGTGTGAGTGAGCAATCAAACCTACCATTCTCACCAAAGAAGCTGCAATGGAAGGGAAAAAAATGCTATTACTGGTAACCAGCTTAACAAGCAAAGATTGGCCAAGTTGAAAGCAATGAAGGGTAATGGGAAGAAGCAGACTTAAAGAAATCTGGTGTTCTGGAATGTGGATATTTCAAACTCTATTATGGTTGTATATTTTTGGTTGTGATGTAATTAATATTAGCCAAGTAAACTTGTTAAACTTGTGTTTCTGTTTAGTTAGTGACATGTTCACTTAGATGTCATGTTATCACCTAGTTGTGTAAGTTTTTAGGGTGATAATGTGACATCCCCTTGTTTGGGATTTAATGTAGTTTGGATGTGTAGTTGGGAAAACTTGATGTCATATTGTCACTTGTTTGTGTAAGTTTTTGTGGGTGCTAATGTGACATCCCCTTGTGATGAATGAAATGGTACTTTCTGAATTTAAATGTTCCTTTCATTGTTATTAGTTGTCCAACTATTAGGTTAATGAATTGTACAGCTTTTTGTTTAACAATTGTTGTTGTGAAACTATCCAGATTTTGGACCAATTTTTGGTGGTATAACTGTCCATATTTTTGACCAAATTGGTCATGTGAAACTGTCCAGATTTTGGACCAAATTGGTCCTGTGAAACTGTCCAGATTTTGGACCAAATTAGTCGAGTTAAACTGCCCATATTTAGACATAACTGGTGTTGTGAAAATGTCCATATTTTGACATAATTGGTGTTATGAAAATGTCCAGATTTTGACATAACTATTATTATGAAAATGACCAGATTTTGGACCTAAATAGTGTAGTGAAATTGTCCATATTTTGAACTGTCCAGATTTTGGTTTGAAAGGGTTAGTGACACTATCCATATTTTTAGACACAACTGCTATGTTCATCAACTAATAAAATAGCAAGTTTAACACAAATGAACTGACACCTTCAAAGATTACATTAACTAATATAGAGCTCTAATGTAAACTGTTACAAGCTCATATATTAGAATTACAATTAACTAATTTTTGACAACTAATATATTGGAATTACATTAACTAAGATTACAAGCTCTAATGTAAATAGTTTAAAACAACATACATAACACCTTCTCTTTCAATTTCAAACGAGAATAAATCTGACAACAAAACATATTCACTAGCATCATCAACAAGATTCACCAACATTCACTTCATCATCGACGCCGCAACAAATCCAACAAAAAGTGCCCATGAGATCATAAGCATCATCTTCGTCTTCAAAACCTTCTCTTCCAATTTCATTACTTTTACAACTTCAGCTTTGTGTAGAGCATCCATGGCAATTAATTCTTCTTTCAATTTATCCCTATCATTTTAATCGCTTCCCAAGATGATGTTAAATCTTTAGTTGTAACCAAATCGCTGTTCAACGAGATTTCATCTTCCCATTCAAAATACCCACAAGAACGATTCTGTCGAAGACCAAAAAAGAAGAGAAGAAACCTATTATTATACTATAATTTAGAGAAAACAGATAATACTGTAGAAATTTTATTACACAATGACTTACCTTAGGCTTTGGACATTTAAAAAATTGCCTTCCAAGGTTTAATAGAGTCGTTGAAGTGAAGTGGGTTGCAAAGATGCCACAACGACACCTAACTTGGGAAGAACAACTTCCTTGTGACATTGAAGACTTTAACAAAGGGTTGAAGGTAATGGAAGCTAACTTCTGAGCCCTAATTCGTAGGAGACGAGATTCAAATGGGTGTTGTGGGATTTTAATTTTAGTGGGACCTCCGACGTGGCATATGACATGGCAGCTGAGTTGGACAAAATAGATGTGATCAGCTGCCACAGTGTCAAAACGTTAGGGTTAGGGGTATTTTTTTCAAAGTTTATTAACGGCAGGGACGAGAATGACCGAAAAGTGTAACGGGTGGCACAAGCAACCAATAAACAATAGTAGAGGGGCAGTTTTGACCCTTTTCCCTTTCTTAAATGAAATTCTCTATACAATTTACAAGTTTTCAAAACCGGTAGTACAAGTCATAAGCTTTACAGAGTTTTACTATAATTTTCTAAATACAACTGTTGGAAATGAAGTAAACAGTATGAATACAAATTAGAAGGTGACTCCGAAGCCTGCGAATGCAGCAACAAGTTTACCTTGAGTCTCCACAGCAGTAGTCCGCACAACTAGCTAATGCTCAACAGACTTTGAAATACCTGGATCTGCACAAAAATGTGCAGAAGCATAATATGAGTACACCGCAGTGGTACCCAACAAGTATCAAGACTAACCTCAGTGGAATAGCGATGAGGAACAGTCAAGAGACCTACTGGACTAAATAACCTGAACAACGATAAGCATATCAACACCAGAGTATGATAACTACATAAAGACTACGCGAAATGGAAAATAATACGGTAATTATAGTAAGAAAAAAAAAAACTATCAGCGGAGTGCCATAATAATGACATAGAAGAATGAACGGAAACACGACATAAACCCGAAAATCACAGATAGAGAAAAGGGCAAGTAACAACCCAACAAAAATGAACGCTTTCACACCAGGTTTTAGTCAATAAACTCCACGAGGAACCGAACCTCGGAAAATGCACAACTCACGGGTATCAATATCTGAACCCTAACACTTGGCATCCTACGCCCTCATTGCACTTCATAATTGCACTGACGACTCATGTGCCAAATAGAATCATTCTCACATAGAAGGCAATTAAATATGAGTATGCATCTATACTCAACAATATCAAGGAAAACTTTTAACCGATAAGAGTGCTTAACTACGTGTATGCTTGTGCAAGTGTCCTAACATAGTTCTACCAGCTAGTAAGCATACGCAAAGTAACGGACAACACAAAGAATGCTTTCTCATAACTTTCACAAGATAAGAATCACACAGGTAAGCAGACAAAAGCACAAATATCAACAACAAAAATGCCCCAGTCCATCACAAGTCATCACAAATCAATCCCTGACATACTCCACCTTGTCTCGCCACGTGTGCAATAGTAAAGTGAATGCGCGCCTTGTTCGCCACACGTTCATAATCATGTTCTCACCTTGTCTCGCCACATGCGAAACCCATATATATAACTCGCCTTGTCACGATGCATGTGCAAATATCATTAGTAACAATAGCACAACAGAAAACCTCGTGCAATCCCATAACAACAACTGCATGACAGAAACCTTGTGCATCACAAGAACAACAACAACCGCACGACAGAAACCTCATGCATCACCACAACAAGTAAAACAACAACAATGACGATAATATAAAAGTACGACAAGTAAATCAACTCAAGAACCTTCGATCACAAGAAACTATGGAACTAGTTCATAAAGAATACCCATAACAAAGAATACTAGGCGTAATATGAACAACTCAACATGGAAGAAAATAATATGTAACAATGGACCCACAATGTACGGTTCAACAACAACAAACTACCACAAGTCAAATAATTCCAAATAAGGGAAAGTCAACTAAGGCATAGGATATCTAAGCTTCTTTTAAGTTTGTACAATTACGGAAGAGATACAACAAATTCAAATAAAGGGAGGCAGTGGAAAGGTACCCATAACCTCAACTAAGGGTGAACATTTACAAAAGGAATAACTATAAAGATAAGCAATTATGGAAAAAATAACATGGCAATAGAAGAGATCACAGTTTCAATTAAGGCACATATGATTCAAGTAAACAATAAGAGTGAATCATGAAGAAATTGATTCTAATTAAGCAGGTAGAGGTGAAACTAGTAATTAAGGAATATAATCATAAAAAGAAAAACTGCATATTCAATAAATACAAGGACCTAGGAACCCTAAAAAGCCAATTTCCACAAATAGGTCTGAGCGGGTTCTCGTCATATCGCGTACACGGACTACAATTAACATAGAAGACTCAAATCCTAAGGGGTAGTTCCCCCACACAAGGTTGGGCAAGATACTTACCTCAAAGAATACAAACCGATACTCTAAAATGAACTTCTCGGGTGAAATGACCTCCAGACGGCTCAAATCTAACCAAAGTAACTTCAAAGCACAAATGAAACATATAAGAAACTATTACATATCATAAAGTCTCAATCTTTATAAAAATCTAAAAATCGATCCCAAAAGTCGACCCCCTGGCCCGCACCTCAGAACCCGACCAATTTCACAAAACCCGGACACCCATTCCAATATGAGTTCAACCATGCTAAGATTATCAATTTCCGATACCATTTCGTCCCTCAAATCATGATTTTTCATTTTGAAAACTTTCTTCAAAAATCACCATTTTGCTCAACTCAAAATACAAATTAAATGATATAAATGAAAGATAAAGTCATGAAATATAATAAATTCTAGGTGAAGAATACTCACCCAATCGTTTTTCTTGAAAAACCCACAAAGAAACTCCCAAAACCGAAATCTAAAACTCAAAATATGAAGAAAATGGCCAAACCTTCGACTTATATGATTCTGCCCAGGACTTCCACATCTGCGGACAAGGAAGCACACATGCGCACACGCATTTGCGGCAAAGAGTTCGCATTTGTACAGTCAGCTAGCCAGGCTTGGATTTTCATCTACGAATTTACAGCCGCACCAGCGGGACCGCAGAAGGGGGGGGGGGCAGAAGTGAGTTCCTTCGCAGGTGCGATCTCTGGATCGCAAAAGCGGCCTTCGCACCTATGTGCCGGCCTTTGCAGAAGCGAGCAATCTCCCAGGACATTTTGACCGTAGAAGCAATCAGATTCATGCACGAACAGATCCTCACCTGCGATCCAAAGTGTCGACGGTGTAAAGACACCAGAACCAGACTTGTTCAAGACCATGAAAAACATCTGAAACTCGTCCGAAACATGCCCGGCCCGCCGAGACCCAGTTCAAGAAGTACAACAAGTTCCATACCCTAATACGGACTCGCTCGAGGTCTCAAATCACATCAAAAAACACCGAAACTACGAATCGCACATGAATCGAACTTGTGAACTTCCAAATATTTCAACCTCCAAAAACTCGTGCCGAAACCTATCAAACCAACCTAGAATGACGCCAAATTTTGCAGGCAAGTCCCAAATGACACAATGGAGTTTTTTCAACTCTCGGAATCGCATTCCGACCCCGATATCACCAAAGTCATCTATTGGTCAAACCTCTCCACTTTCCAAGCTTCAACTTTTCCAACATTCACTGAAATGCTCCAAATCGCCCTACGGGCCTCCAAATCCAAATCCGGATGCACGCCTAAGTCCAAAATCACCATACAAAACTGTTCAAGAACTTATGCTGCTGAACGGAGCTTAAATTCTCAAAATGACCGGCTGGGTTGTTACATTCTCCCCCTCTTAAACAAATGTTCGTCCTCGAACGTGCCAAGAATCAACTCGAAGTCTTTAAATCACTGAATGCACACCTCCAACATACACCCACGGGTGATCCCACATCACCCTAGTCTACATAAGCCTGGCGACACCATCTCAACAGTAATTTAACCTTTCTACCAACACCGATAAGTCTGAGAGTCAAAATTCTCACATTCCATTCATTTCTAAAAGACCCGATTCTAAATCCATACTCGGTATCAGTCTCAACCAGCTGCAACAACTCATGCTTTCACCCACAAGGTATGACCGCCCAACATGACACACCACACATAGACCCAAAATAATATTTCTGATCACAGTAGCTGCCCGTAAGCAAAACCAACACCGACAATTAGCCTCATATCCGATATGAACCCATTTCAAACCTCCACAACACTGACGATGATGTAAGATCCATAAAGACATCATAACTATATACCCAAATCAACAAGTCACAACTAACACCACCGACACATACCCCGCAAGCTAGAACTCAAGAAGCACAAAACAAAAATGACTAAATATGTAAAATGAAACACATAAGAGAAATGTTAAACAAGCCCGACATGCATAAATCTCTATCAGTGTCATACTACGAATCAATTTAAATTGGAGAATCAAAGTACATGAACATTCATAAGGATCTCATCCTGGTATAACTCTTCACTGCGGCACGCAGACCGGCTCAAGTATATCAAATCACATGAAATTGCGAGGGTCTCACCCTCAACTCTAAATCATAGGTCGAATATACATCATACCAATTGAAATCTTCCACTAACTTAGTTCTACCAATAAAATCACAAAACTTACTGAACTCTCACCCGGTAGAGTACCAATTCACAAATCGTAACAAAAAATACTCAGGAATCACATCAAACCTACCATAATGGACAACAGGAACTCACTTCTAGTTTCACAACTCTCAATCACGAATAAAAAACAAATAATAGACACGGGCAACCACTCATAGAATCTACCAACAGGGGCAAACACATAATATAGTGCTCATCATGAAATCCACCCATAAGTGGGGAAACAAATAAGGGAACACGTCCCGATAAGCAAAACCAAAACAAAATACGAATGGTGATCCTCTGTAACGAATCAGAAGCATACCTGTATGACATTATCTGGCGCAACGGCCTCCAGCCTACTATAGAAAACACATCAACGGTCCGGGCCTCCCCCTATCGGGCGCCCTCTACTCGCCTGAATACCCCGCTGTGACACATCTTTCCGGAGTCTGGGACAATCTCTCACCATGTGGCTGGTATCTCCATGCTCAAAGAAACCTCTATGCCGACGTGGCTGTGGAAACTGAGCAGTACGAGTACTTTTAGACCCATGAGCACCTGAAACAATGTGTGAATCTGGAAGTGCAAACTGGACTAGCTGACCCACAAAACCTCTGCCATCCCGTACCCTGCCTCCAAAATAAGGACCAGTAGATCTCTCCAGCCTATGAGGCCTCCTCGCCTCCCTGTCCTCTCTCTCTTGAACTCTGCTGTCCTCTCTCTCATGTCCCTACCTGTCCTTTCTCTCCTGATCCCACATGCCCTCTACTCGGCGAACGATATCTACCACCTGCTAAAACAAAACATCTGACTCTACCTCCCGATCCATACTGAACCGAATATCATTCCTGAGTCCCTCAATGAATCTACGGACATGCTCTCTAACAGTGGTGACCAAAGCAGGTGCATTCCTGACCAAATCACTGAATCTAATGGCATACTATGATACTGACATAATGCCCTAGTGCAGCTGCTCAAACTCCACGCCATGCGTCCCGAAGGGACGGGGGTACAAAATCTCTCAGGAATATCTCTGAAAATTGAACCCATGTGAGTGAAGTTGACTCGGCCGGGCTACCCAACTCATATGCCTGCCACCATTGATAAGATGCTCCACTGAGCTGAAATATAACAAAAGCAACCGAAGCTTATCTCCACAATACCCACAGTACGAAGAATGCGGTGACACTCTTCCAGGAAACCCTGGGCATTATCTGTCGCCAATCCACTGAAGGTAAAAGGGTGGTACTTTTTGTACCTATCAAGGGTTGAACTGGGACCACATGCTGTCGCCATGACACCTGGAACCTGGCAAACATGAACTCGCTTCTCTGGAGTGTAGGCGGCGGGAGTTTGAGCTCCTCCCCCGATATATGAAGTAGCTGGTACAACTAGAATCAATCCCGCCTGAGTCAATGTACCAAACATACTCAGCAACTGTGCTAAGGTCTCCTGAAGTCTGGGGTTAACAATAAGCACCTTCGGTACCTGCCCTCCAACTGGAACTACTGGCAGCTTCTCCACTGCTGCTCTGGTAGGTTCCCTAGCTGCTCCACGTGCTCTTCGTCGACCTCTGCCTCTGCCCCTAGAGACATCTGCTCCGGGGATATCGTCATCAGTAATTGCAGCTCATGTCCTCACCATCTGCGAGAGAATGGAATGATAAAAGTTCAAAATTCGAGATCAATGAACTTGTACAATAGGAATAAAGGAAGTGAAACTGTCCTAATAGTTTCGCAGCCTCTCGAATATAAGTACAGTCGTCTCTGTACCGATCCGCAAGACTCTATTAAACTCGCTTATGACTCATAGCACCTATGAACCTACAACTCAGATACCAACTGTCACAACCCAATTTTCCCTCTGTTGGGTATCGTGATGGCAGGACTAGGTGGGCCTAACATCTTCTGAATAAAAACAATAATAAAGTAACATCTAATAATTTCTGAAATGAAATTCTCTATACAATTTACAATTTCACAAAACCGGCAGTACAAGTCATAAGCTCTATAAAGTTTTACTATAATTTTCTCAATACAACTATTTGAGATAAAGTAAAATGTATGAATACAAATCAGAAGGTGACTCCGAAGCTTGCGAACGCAACAACATGTTTACCTTGAGTCTCCACAGCAGCAATCCGCACAGCTAGCTAATGCTCAACGAACTTTGAAATACATGGATCTGCACAAAAATGTGCATAAGTGTAGTATGAGTACACCACATCGGTACCCAACAAGCATCAAGAATAACCTCAGTGGGGTAGTAACGAGGAACAATCAAGACACCTACTGGACTAAATAACCTGAACAAGGATAAGTATAGGAACATCAGAGTATGATAACTACATAAAGACTACGCGAAATGGAAAATAATATGGTAATTACAGTAAGAAAAGAAACAACTATCAATGGAGTACCATAATAATGACATAGAAGAATGAACGGAAACACGGCCTAAACTCGGAAATCACATATAGAGAAAAAGGAAAGTAACAACGCAACAAAATGAACGCTTTCACATGAGGTTTTAATCAATAAAGTTCATGAGGTACCAAACCTTGGACAATGCACAACTCACGGGTCTCAATACCTGAACCCTAACACTTGGCATCCTGTGCCCTCATTACACTTCATAACAGCACTGACGACTCACGTGCCAAATAGAGCCATTCTCACATAGAAGGCAAGTAAACAAGGGTATGAATCTATACTCAACAATATCAAGGAAAACTCTTAACCGATAAGAGTGCTTAATTACGTGTAATCTTGTGCAAGTGTCCTAACATAGTTCTACTAGCTAGTAAGAATAAATAATGGAACGGACAATACATATAATGTTTTCTCACAACTTTCACAAGATAAGGCTAACACAGGTAAGCACACAACTACACAAATATCAACACCAAGAATGCCCCCAGGCTATCACAAGTCATCACAAATCAATCCCTAACATAGCCCACCTTGTTTTTCCATGTGTGCAATAGTAAAGTGAATGCTCGCCTTGTCTCACCACACGTGCATAATCATGTTTACACCTTGTCTCACCACATGTGCACCCGACATATATATATATACCACCTTGTCGTGCCGCATGTGCAAATATTAGTAGTAACAATAGCACGGAGAAACCTCGTGCAACCCTATAACAACAACCGCATGACAAAAACCTTGTGCATCACAACAACAACCACACGATATAAAACTCATGAATCACCACAACAAGTACAACATCAACAATGACGATAATACAAAAGTACGACAATTAAATCAACTTAATAACCTTCGATCACAAGAAACTGTAGAACTAATTCATAAAGAATACCCATAAACAATACTTGAGAAAGTAGAGGTTTTGAGTCAATCTTGGTTAATAGAACAAGCTCAATAAGTAAAAATATATGAAGCTCAATGTGAGAAAATTACAAATGGGATGCAGTTCTTTATAGAAGGAAGAGATGAACTAAGATAAGAGATCAACCAATTTGGAATTGTTATTCATGACTTGGAGGCTCAGTTGAGTACAAAGATTGATGCATCTTATTTCCAACAAAATAGTTATGAGTTGTGCGAAGATGAAAAAAAAAACTTATAAGCCAAATTGAGGAGGTACAATTGGAGGACCAACTACTCGATAATATTTTTATTGATGATGCCGTATTAAAAAGAAATGTATTAGAGTCATATGAGGATGTAGGTTGTAACAACCCGACCGGTTGTTTTAAGTATTATAACCCCTTCACCCATTTATTGCTTATTCCATGCTCATTGGTTTTTATGTGACTTGTCGGGGTAGCTAGTTTAGTTTCGGGGATATTTCAGAATGAATTGGGACACTTAGTCCCAAGGTTGAAAGTCTAAGTTGAAATAGTTGACCGAATGTTGGCTCATGTGTAGTTGGCTCCGGAATAGAGTTTTGATAGTTTCGATACCTCCGTAGGGTGATTTTGGACTTGGGAGTATGTTTGGATATTGATTTGGAGACCCGTAGATGATTTTGGCTGGAATTTGTGAAAGTTGAGAAAAATAGAAATTTGGAGAGTTGAGAAGTTTGACTGAGAGTTGACTTCGTGGTTATCGAGCTCGAATTTTTGGTTTCAGAAGTTGGAATAGGTCCGTTGTGTCATTTATGACTTGTGCAAATATTTGAGTTTAATCGGATTTGGCTTGCTATGTTTCGACATTAGTATAAGAGTTAGAAGTTCATAAGGCTTGAATCAATGCGCGATTCATGGTTTTAGTGTTGTTTGATGTAATTTGATGCTTCGAGCGAGTTCGTATGATGTTTTAGGACTTAATGATATGTTTGGTTGAGGTCTCAGGAGCCTCAGGTGAGATTCAGATCATGTTCGACGCATTTTGGAACTTTGAAGAACTAATGATTTCCTGTTGCTGGTTTCTTTAAACCCGACCGCGAGTGGGATATCGCGATCGCAAAGAGTTGTTTGGAACTAATGGAAGATTGTTGTATGGAATCGCGAGAAGATTTATGCTATTGTGGAGCTTTGGCATTTTATGAATCGCAAACGCGTATGCTGGGTCACGCCCGCGAAGAAGAAAGGAGGAGGCCGGGAGTCCACACAGTTTGTTCTTTGCGACCGCGTAAAGGGTTCCGCAATCGTGTTCACGCGTGGGGTTCCACATTTGCAAAGCATTTCCAGCGAACGCAAAGAAGAGAACCTGGGTAGAATATAAGTTCTCAAAAATGAGGATTAGAGTAAAATTTCATATTTGGACTTTGGGAGCTCGGATTGAGGCGATTCATGGTAGGATTTTCAAGTAATTGATTGGAGCAAGTGTTTATAACTCGGATTTGGTTAATATACATCAATATATCATTGTTTTCATCATTTAATTAGTGTTTTGGGTAGGAAAAATGGGAAAAATTGTATAAACTTCATAGGCTTTAATTTGAGGATTTAAATATCGAGTTGTGATCGAAATTGAGTAAATTTGGTATGGTTAGATTCATGGTTGAATGAGTGTTCGAATTTTGTTTATTTTGTCGGATGCTGAGACGTGGGCCTGGGGTTGACTTTTTGACCTAAGTCAAAGATCGTAGATGTATTAATTGGAATCAACTCATATAGCTTTTATTGATAGTATTATGTTATTATGGGAAGAGCTTGCTAGCGGAGTAGTTTGATTTGCTTGAGGTAAGTATCTTATTTAAAATCGGATGAGGCACTAGTTGCCTGAAATGTTGTGATAGTTACATAGTATCGGGTGCGCATATACATGAGGATGAACCCATGTGCGGGCACCATGGTCATTTGTTCATGTTCAGGTTGTGCTTGGGCTCTTGTAACCCTAGGATTGACTGTTAAGCTTTAAGCTATGATATTTCTCTTATGTATAACATTTGTGTGAGCTATTTGAGCCATGTTAAGGCTACATAGAGGTTTAATCCCTGAATGAACTTGATAAATGCTTTTCAGTGATGAAATTTCCAATTTGAGCTATGATAGCACACTTTTACATGCCTACGCTTTAGCATATCATTATACCAGTCCAGGAGCATGAGAATTGTTATTCATTCATCACATACATGTATACTTGTTTAATTGTTCCTATATGATATGTTTGGACTGGAGGCTTGTGACCATGCCGAGCGAATTGTGTTGTTGTGCCTGTGCCCATACCGAGCAGATTGTGTTATTGGCATGTGAGTTGTCCGTGCGGATACATATATTGATGTTATTGGCACATGAGTTGAAGATGAAACACGTGAGTTGTCAGCGTGGGTTATATTATTAGCACGTGAATTGTCCGTGCAACACGTGAATTGTCTGTGCAGTGTGTGGATACTAATCCATCCCCCTAGGGTCACCCTTTTATGTTTCTCTCTTGATGGTGTACATGCGGTTATTGAGAACACTGATCAGTGGTTTGGAACGGATATGGAGAGTTGAGGGAATCTGGCCAGTGTTGTGTTGGATTTTGCATTTCCTTGATTATTTATTTGATTTAACTGCTTATCACCTGTATATTCCATGATATTGTTTGAGCACAGTATTTGAGAAACTGTACACATGCACACACAAATGTTTTCTCAAAAAACTGATGAGTTAGTTTTCAATATTATTCTGTGCCGGTTTAAGAGATGGAGCTACAAAAGTGATAACTAGTGTCGTTAATAATTTATTCTTCTTTTATACGGTCGCGTTTATTTATGATAATTATTGAGTACATTGAGTCGGCTGTACTCATACTACACTCTGCACTTCGTGTGCAGATCCAGGTACTTCTGGGCATGACAATTGTTAGCTTTGGAGCTTTATCTATTTGGAGACTATCAAGGTAGCTTCCTTGGCGTCCGCAACACTTGATGCTCCTTCTTTTTAGTTATTTGTACTGTTCTATCTTCCTAGACAATGTTTTTAGCAGTCAAACTATGTTTTCATTTAGATGCTCATGTACTCAGCGACACCCAGATTTTGTGGGATTATATATTGAGTCACGATATTTTCTTAACAGTTATTTATGAAATTTTTCTCTTAAGATTTTTTTATTATGTTTTCAAATTTAAAGATGCATGATTTATTGTGATTTTCGGCTTTCTTAGTTTTGCGATATGCGCCATCACCACATGTGAGATTTGGGTTGTGACAAGTTCGTGTCAAAGCCTAGGTTACATAAGCCTCACGAGTTATTAGGAGGTTTTGTAGAGTCTTGCGAATCGGTATTGAGACGTCTATACTTATCTTCGAGATGCTGCCGAACCATTAGGAAAACTTTACTTTCTTTTATTCTTGTCGTGCGAATTTGTTGATTCCGGAAGCTAAACTTTTGTTATTATATTCTCTTACAGATGGTGAGAACACATGCTACCGGATCGGGCGGACGGCCACCAGTACTACTAGCTAGGGCCACAAGAGGTTAGGGCCGCGGTAAAGGCCGAGGTGCAGCTCGTACAATAGCTAGAGCAGCACCTGTAGATCCACCAGTTTCTCTAGCTTAGGAGCAGATTCTAGATGTAGTTGAGTCAGTGGGACCAACTCAGACACCAGCTGTGCCCATTGTGATCCCAGGCCTTCAGGAGGCTCTAGCCTAGATATTGACTATTAGCACTAGCCTTGCTGAGGCAGTTTTAGTTCAGGCCGCACCAGCCACTTCTCGGGCCGGGGGAGGTGCTCAAACTCCCGCCGCCGCCCATACTCCATAGCAGAGAGTGCAGAGACTTTAGACACCGGGGGAACTACCAGCCCAGCCGATTGTATTTTCTTGGGCCGAGGTAGGTCCGATTATGAGTGATGGGGAGTAGAAGAGACTGAAGAGGTTTGGGATGCTCAAGTCTCCATCATTCAGTGGGGCTAAGTTAGAGGATGCTCAGGACTTCTTAGATAGGTGCCGACGGATTCTTCGCACGGCCAGCATTCAAGAGATTGGTGGAGTATCATTTACTACTTTTCAACTGAAGGGTCAACATTCAAATGGTGGGAGGCCTATGAACAGAGTAGGCCAGTCGGTGATGCACCACTTTCATGGCGCGAGTTCTCCATTATCTTCTTGGAGATGTTTGTGCTACCGACTCGCAGGGAGGAGTTGTGTAGGCAGTTTGAGCAGCTACGCCAGAAGGGTATATCCATGACCCAGTATGAGATGATATTTTCAGAGTTGACTC
This sequence comes from Nicotiana paniculata, assembly GCA_005239505.1. Lineage (NCBI taxonomy): Eukaryota > Viridiplantae > Streptophyta > Magnoliopsida > Solanales > Solanaceae > Nicotiana > Nicotiana paniculata. The sequence goes on along the minus strand of MDKI01254055.1, from coordinate 18,594 downwards.
GTCACACGATCTGGTTGGTTTCCAAAGAGAGGGAGAGGATTAGGAGGTTTATTGATGACCTCAGCTATGGCCTGCATTTTGTTATGACTCGAGAGAATGCATTTGGTGCTAGGTTCGACGAGGTGGTTGATATTTCTTGGTAGCTAGAATTGGTCCATAATCAGGAGCGTGAGGAGAGGGAGACAAGAGGCCTCGTGGTTCGGGTGGTTTAGAGACATTTCTTCTGGGCGCAGTCCCACCACAATAAGGGTCATCCTTATATGCCCACCCAGATGGATCGCCCGGTTCATCGTAGCGCATCAGTTAGCCATGGTTCTTACAATGCTCATTTGGGTCAGTCATCATTTAGTGTGTTGCCAGCACAGAGTTCTTACCATAATTCGTCTTCCTAGGCTTCTACTTGCAGTTCCTCGGGTTATCAAGAGCAGCAACTCTGTCAGAAGAGGCGTTGTTTAGAGTGCGGGGACTTGAGTTATCTCATGAGGGATTGCCCTAGACTGTTGAGTGGGGTTCCACAGCAGAGTTATCAGCCAATGATACCAGCATCAATAGCTACACTACTCACTCAGCCAGCTCAGGGTGGGTCTCAGGAAGCTAAAGGTCTCCCTAGAAAGGGAGGCCAATCAGGTGGCGGTCAGACTCGATTTTATGCTATCCCTGCCAGGCCAGAGGCTGTTGCTTAAGAAACAGTGATCACATGTATTGTTTCAGTGTGCCCCGGGGATGCTTCCACATTATTTAACCCTGGTTCAATTATTCCTATGTATCATCCTATTTTACTCGTTATTTGGATATGTCCCGGGAGTCCTTAGTTTTAGGCGATGCATTTGTTGTGGACCGTGTGTATCGGTTGTGTGTGGTGACCATTGGAGGGTTGGAGACTAGAGTTGATCTCTTATTACTTAGTATGGTTGATTTTGAAGTGATTCTAGGTATGGATTGGTTGTCCCCATGTCATGCTATTCTGGATCATCACACTAATACCGTAACGATAGCGATGCCGGGGTTGCCAAGGATTGAGTGGAGAGGTTCACTAGATTATGTTCCCAACAGGGTGATTTCATATCTGAAGGACCAATAGATGGTTGGGAAGGGGTGTCTATCATCTGGCCTTTGTGAGAGATATTGGTGCTGATACTCCTACTATTGATTCTGTTCCGGTAATGCAAGACTTCACGAATATGTTTCCTGCAGACTCGCCAGGCATGCAACTCGATATGGATATTTATTTTGGCCTTGACTTGGTGCCGAGCACTCAGACGTATTTTGGGACTACAGACGTATCCCGGGAGATCCCCCTGTAGTACATGAGCATTTCGGAACTACGGGACGGTATCCAGGGAGATTACCTGTTGTGTTTGCCTTGTCTGATCCGAGGACTCCCTTGACTGTTAAATTTTTTAAATTTCTTTAACTGTTTTACCGTTAAATTTGTTTATATCTTTTACTACTTAATTAATTATACTTACTCCGGTAGGTCCCTGACCCAACCTCGTCACTACTCGATCTAGGTTAGGCTTGGCACTTACTGGGTACCATTGTGGCATATTCATGCCCTTTGCTGCACATGTTTTTCATGTGCAGATCCAGGTACGAGCTATCAGCCTCGGATTTAGTGCGCGAGTGCTGATTCAGGAAACTTCAAGGTATTTATGCCCGCTACCGCAGATCCTCGGAGTCCTCTTCTATTTCTCCCGCATAGAGATTTCTTTGTTTATCTTCAGACTTTTGTATAGAGCAATATAGATTATAGAAGCTTGTGATTTAGCGACATTCCGGGTTTTCGGACATTATTTTTGTATATGCCGAGTGGCACTATCCTTGTTATTTAAAATATACTGTTTATATTTTATCGTTATGTTCTCTTTAAATTTTCCGTAATAATAGGCTTATCTAGTCGTAAAGACTAGGTGCCATCACGACACCTTTTGGAGGGTTAAATTGGATCGTGACAAGTTGGTATCAGAGCTCTAGGTTCATAGGAGTCGCGAGTCACAAGCCGATTTATTAGAGTCTCGCGGATCGGTGTGGAAACGTCCGTACTTATCTTCCGAAGGCTATGTAACTGTTAAGAACAATCATACTTCTTTGATTTCCTTGTCGTGCGAGTTATTGACATAGAAAAATCTAAAGTTCTATTCTATTTTTTCTCACAGATGGTGAGGACCCGTACTGGGAGGACCGACAATTAGGCACCTGAGCCTCGTTCCAGAGGCCGGGGTCGGGGTCGGGGTAGAGGATGACCACGTGGTGTAGTTCGAGCACCTTCTAGAGCTGCGACAAAGGATCCCCCAGCAGCTCCAGCTGGAGGGCCGGCACCAGAGATTCCTATTACTACTCCCCCCTCCAGGAGACTTTGGCTCAGTTCATGAGCATGTTCATCACTTTAGCTCATGCTGGACTACTTTTGATAGCTCCTGCTACATCTCAAGCCGGGGGAGGGGCACATACTCCCGCATCCTGTACTTCTGAGCAGAGGGTCCGTGTTGATTAGGCCCGAAGTATATTCCTATGCCTCTAGTGGCTCCAATTCAGTAGGAATCCAGGGTAGCTGCTTCTGAGGTAGAGCAACCCAGACTTGAGAGGTACAAGAAGTACCACCCACCTACTTTCAGCGGATTAGCTTCAGATGACGCTCTGGGTTTTCTTGAGGAGTGTTATCGTATTCTACGCACTATGGGCATTGTGGAGACGAGTGGGGTTTCTTTCACCATTTTCCAGCTGAGGGGAGCGACATATCAGTGGTGGCGTGCCTATGAGCTGAGTAGTCCCGATGATAAAGCCTCACTCACTTGGACTCAATTTTCAGAGATATTCTTGTGTGAGTATGTCCCTCAGAGCCTCGGGGATAATTGGCGCGCAGAGTTTGAGCAGCTGCGCCAGGGTGCTATGATTGTGTCAGGGTATGCAGTCTGTTTCAGTAAGTTGTCTTGACATGCACCGGCTTTGGTTGCGATAGTCAGAGAGAGGGTTCGTCGTTTCATTAAAGGACTCCAACCCAGTATTCGGACCAGTATGGCCAGGGAGTTGGAGATGCATATCACTTATCAGTAGAAAATGAGTATTTCTAAGAGAGTGAGGGGAATGTTTTCCGGGGACAAAGAGGAGATAGAGGCCAAGAGGTCTCGAGAGACTGGTCATTATTCAGGAGCTCGTGCACCAGCAGCACGCCTTGGTGGGGGTTTTGTGAGTCGCCCTGTTCATTCATCTCTCCCACCAGCTAGCGATGTTCCAACTCCTCCTAGACCATAGAAGCCTTATTATGCACCGCTAGTATCTAGTATGCCTCATGCTCGAGGTGCTATTACCAGCCAGTCCAGCGGGTCAGGTCCGAGTTAGTCTTAGCCACCGCGTCCTCCGAGGGGTTGTTTTGAGTGTGGTGACACTCGTCACATGGTCAGATATTTCCCCAGATCCAGGAGGGGTGGTGCACCTCCACAAACTTATCAGCCTCCACATGCTCCACCGGGTCCTCTGACCATCCTTCTAGCCCCAGCTGCCGCTCTACCTTCTCAGGCAGCTCGAGGCGGAGGTCGGGGAGGCCGCCTTAGAGGGGGAGGCCAGGCAAGGTACTATGCCCTTCCATCTCGTTCAGAGGTCGTCGCTTCAGATTCAACCATCACAGGTATTGTCCCTGTCTTTCATAGGGATGCATCAGTATTATTTGAACCAGGATCTACATATTCATATGTATCTTCTTATTTTGCTCCACATTTGGGGGTATCTTGGGATTCTTTGAGTTCCCCCGTTAATGTATCTACTTTTGTGGGAGATTCTCTTATTGTGGACCGCGTATATCGGTCATGTTTGATCAATCTTAGTGGTTTTTAGACCATAGCCGATTTGTTATTACTTAGTACGGTAGATTTTGATGTTATCTTGGGTACGCATGGAACCATCCCTTTTCTTCACAAACAAGACTGGAGCACCACAAGATGATACACTAAGCCTGATGAAACCCTTATCAAGCAACTCCTGCAACTGCGCCTTCAACTCCTTCAACTCAGGAGGATCCATATGGCAAGGAGGAATAGATATGGGCTGAGTACCCGACAACAAATCAATTCCAAAGTCAATATATCTATCATGCATGCCCGGAAGATCAGCTGGAAATACATCAGCGAATTCCCTCACTAATGGAATTAACTCAACTGTAGGGATATCAACACTGACATCTCTCACATAGGCCAAATACGCATCACACCCCTTCTCAACCATTCGCTGAGCTTTAAGAAATGAAATAACGCTTATGGGAGTATACTCTAAGTTACCTCTTTACTCTAATCGCGGTAAGCCTGGCATCGCCAGCATCACGGTCTTAGCGTGGAAATCAAGAATAGCATAATGGGGTGAAAACCAGTCCATTATGCCAGGCTACAGTGAAGAACATGTATTATTTGCCTCGCATCAATGATTTATTTGATCAGTTACAGGGTGGCTAGGTGTTTTCCAAGATTGACTTGCGTTCTGGCTATCATCAGTTGAAGATTCGGGAGTCGGATATCCTGAAGACTGCTTTCAGGACCAGATATGGTTATTATGAGTTTTTTGTCAGTTATTTGGGCTGACCAATGCCCCATCAGCATTTATGCACTTGATGCACAGTGTGTTCCAGACTTATCTTGATTTCTTTGTCATTGTGTTTATTGACGACATCCTGGTATATTCCCGGTCTCGGGAAGATCATGAGCAACACATAAGGACCGTGCTTCAGACTTTGAGGGAGAAGAGATTGTATGCAAAATTTTCTAAGTGCGAATTCTGGCTTGATTCAGTGGAATTCTTGGGCCACGTAGTGTCTTGTGATGGGATCAAGGTAGATCCGAAGAAGGTGGAGGCAAGAGTTGGCCTAGACCATCATCAGCTACGGAGATCCGCAGTTTCCTTGGTTTGTAAGGGTACTACCGTCGCTTTGTTGAGGGGTTTTCATTTATTACAACACCTATGACCAGGCTAACCTAGAAGGGTGCTCCATTCAGGTGAACCGAGGAGTGTGAGGAGAGCTTTCAGAAGCTCAAGACAGCTTTGAATACATCCCCAATATTAGTGTTGCCTACAAGTTTGGGGTCCTACACTGTCTATTGTGATGCCTCGAGGATTGGCCTTGGAGCAGTATTGAATGCAGGACGGTAGGGTGATTGCCTACGCGTCTAGGGAGTTGAAGGTGCATGAGAAGAATTATACTGTCCATGATCCCGAGTTAGCGGATATTGTTCACGTCTTGAAGATCTGGCGTCATTATTTGTACGGTGTTCCTTATGAGATCTACACTGATCACCGGAGTTTTCAGCACTTGTTCAAGAAAAATGACCTTAATTTGCATCAACGAAGGTGGTTGGAGCTACTTAAACACTATGATATCACTAAATTGTACCACCCGGGGAAGGCCACTGTAGTGGCCAATGACTTCAGTTGCCGTGCGGAGAGTTTTGGGAGTTTGGCATATCTTCCGGCAGTTGAGAGGCCCTTAGCCTTGGATGTCTAGGCCTTAGCCAGCCAGTTCGTGAGATTGATATTTCAGAGCCTAGCCAAGTATTATCTTGTGTGATTTCTCGGTCTTCTCTTTATGACCATATTTGGGAGTGTCAGTATGATGATCCCTACCTTCTAGGTCTTCAGGACAGGGTCCGATGAGGTGATGCCAGAGATATTACTATTGGTGATGATGGAGTGATGAGGATGTAGGGCCGGATCTGTGTACCCAATGTAGATGGGTTTCGGGAGTTGATTCTTGTGGAGGGCCACAACTCATGGTACTCCATTCATCTGGGTGCCGCGAAGATGTACCAGGATTTGAGGCAGCACTATTGGTGGAAGAGGATGAAGAAGGATATAGTTGGATTTGAGGCAGCACTATTGGTGGAGGAGGATGAAGAAGGATATAGTTGGATTTGAGGCCAAGTGTCTCAACTGTCAGCAGGTTAAATATGAGCATCAGAGACCGGGTGGATTTCTTCAGAGATTAGAGATCCCAGAGTGGAATTGGGAGCTGATCACCATGGACTTTTTAGTTGGACTTCCACGGACTTTGAGAAAGTTCGATGCTATTTGGGTGATCGTGGATCAGCTGACCAAGTCAACCCATTTTATTCCAGTGTTGACCACTTATTCTTATGAGAGATTGGCTGAGATTTATATTAAAGAGATCATCCGCCTTCACGGTATTCCAGTATCCATCATTTAATACATAGGTACACAGTTCATATCACAGTTTTGGAGAGCCGTATAATAGAAGTTGGGTACTAGGGTAGAGATGATCACATCCTTTCATCCTCAGATGGATGGGCCGTACAAGTGCACGATTCAGATTCTTGAGGATATGATCTGCTCTTGTGTGATGGAGTTCGGATGGTCATGGGACCAATACTTGCCACTTGCAGAGTTTGCCTACAACAACAGTTACCAGTCCAACATTCAGATGGCACCGTATGAAGCTTTGAATGGTAGGCGGTGCCGGTCCCTAGTGGGATGGTTTGAGCCGGGCGAGGTCCTATTATCGCGTATCACCTATGAAGGGCGTCATGAGATTCGGGAAGAAGGGAAAGCTGAGCCCAAGGTTCATTAGCCCTTTTGACATATTGCAGCGTGTTGGAGAGGTTGCTTATAAGTTGGCCTTACCTCCCAGCCTAGCAGGAGTTCATCTGGTATTCCACGTTGCTATGCTCCAGAAGTATCACGGTGATCCGACTCATGTATTGGATTTCCGCTCAGTCCAGTTGGATAAAGGATCTATCTTATGTTGAGAAGCCAATGGCCATTTTGGACAGGCAGGTCAGAAAGCTCAAGTCAAAGAATATTGCTTCAGTAAAGGTCCAGTGGAGGGGTCAGCCGGTCGAGGAGGCTACTTGGGAGACTGAGCAGGATATGCGTAATCGTTACCCTCATCCTTTCATAGCTTCATGTATGTCTTTATACTCGTTCAAGGACGAATGATTATTTTAAGAGGGGGAGAATGTAACGACCCGGCAGGTCATTTTGAGAGTTAGAGCTTCGATCCCCTAATAACTACTTACCCTACATTAGTTTCTGCTATTGTGATTTGCCGGAGTGATTGGTTGTGAAATTCAGAGTGTTTTGGGACACTTAGTCCCTAAATGTGAGCTTAAGTCTAAGAATTTGGACCATAGTCGGAACTGTGTGAAGACAATTCTGGAATGGAATTCCATCAATTCCATTAGCTCCGAGTGATTTTGGGCTTAGGAGCGCGTCCAGAATGTGTTTTGGAGGACCGTAGTAGATTTAGGCTTGAATTGACGAAAGTTCGAATTTTGGCGATTTCGGCCGGTAGTGGAAATTTTGATATCGAGCCCGAAATGGAATTCCAGAAGTGGCTGTAGGTTCGTAGTATCATTTGTGACCTGTTTGTAAAATTTGAAGTCATTCGGACTAGGTTTGATGTGTTTCGACATCGTTAGTAGATTTTGGAAAATTCAAAGTTCCTTAGGCTTGAATCCGTGCTTAATTCATGTTTTTGATATTGTTCAATGTGGTTTGAAGGCTCGACTAAGTTTTATGGTGTTATAGGATTGGTTGGTATGTTTGGTTGAGGTCCTGGGGCCCTCAGGTGTGTTTCAGATGCTTAACAAATTGAAAGTTGGACTTAGAAATTTGCTGAGTTTTTGCTGGTTCTGGTGTTTCACACCTGTGGAGGGGAGGCCGAAGGTGAGGACTCGCGTGTGCAGGAGGAGTAGCGCAGATGTGAAGCTGGGCTTTGTTTTCTGAGATCACAAGTGCGGTGGATGGGCCGCAGAAGCGAAAGCGCAGTTGCGGCCAGGGGACCGCAGGTGCGGCCTTGTGGTCTTATATGCGGTCCCAACCTTGTTAAGTGGATTTCGCACTTGCGATGGTCTGTCCGCAGGTAGGGGACCACAGGTATGGTCTTGGGTCCGCAGATGCGGAAATCACTAGGCCGAAGAGGGCAGAATTATGGGCAAAGGCTCATTTCACCCAAATTCGATTTTGAGCTCGGGAGGAGGAGATTTTTCGAAGGTTTTGAAGAGTAAGATATTGGGTAACGATTCCTACCCCTATCTAATTCATATTTCATCAATCTATTGTAGTTTTATTCATCTAATCAAGGAATTTGAGTAAGAAAGTGGGAATTTGGGGGGAAAGTTCCCCAATCATATTTCTGAGTTTTGATCGGGTTTTAGGCGTCGGAATTAGATAATTTTGGATGAGTGGTCTCTTGAGTGAATGAGTGTTCTAAATTGGCAACTTTTACCCGATTCCGAGTCGTGGACCCAGGGAGACTTTTCAGGCGTTTTTCCTATTTTAATGTTTTAGCTTCATATTCACTAGCTAAAGTAGTTACTTGTCATTATACTTACATTATGCAATTGGTTTGATTAGATTTGGGCCATTAAGAGTTGGATACTCATGGAAAGAGCGTGATTTCGGGTTGATTAAGCGGTTTGAGGTAAGTGGCTTGCCTAACCTTGTGTGGGGGAACTTCCTCTTAGGATGTTTTGGTATTATTTGATGTGTGAGTGTCATGTACGTGAGGTGACGAGTACGTACATGGGCTATTACTGTAAAAATACCATTTTCCTTCTAAGTAATAAACTGTTTTCCTTTGTTTAAATGCACTACTATGTTTAATTGCTTAGTTAGAGTAGGAAAGCATGCATACTTGTTTAATTTTTCTATTTGAAATTCTGTGCAACATGTTTAGGTAGATCCCTATTTTCCTTGATTTTGTTTAGTCTAAACTGTATAATTCGACGTTGTACTGTCATGTCATCTTGAGCTGCATATTTACTTTAGGACTACGGACGTATTCCGGGAGACCCCCCTGTACTGCATATTTACTTTGGGACTACGGACGTATTCCGGGAGATCCCCCTATACTGCATATTTACTTTGGGACTACGGACATATTCCGCGAGATCCCCCAACACTGCATATTTATTTTGGGACTATAGACATATTCCAGGAGACCCCCCTATACTGCATGAGCATTTCGGAACTACATGACGGTATCCCGGGAGATTCCCTATTGTGTTTGCCTTGTATGAGCAGAGGGCTCCCTTGACTGTTAAATTTTGTAAATTTCTTTAACTGTTTTACCGTAAAATGTATTTATATATTTTACTTCTTTATTCATTATATTTACTCCGGTAGGGCCCTGACCTAACCTTGTCACTACTAGATCGAGGTTAGGTTTGGCACTTACTGGGTACCATTGTGGTGTACTCATGCCCTTTCCTGTACATGTTTTTCGTATGCAGATCCAGGTACGAGATATCAGCTTCGAATTTAGTGCGCGCTTGTTGATTTAGGAGACGTCAAGGTATTTCTTCTCACGTCCGCAGATCCTCGGAGTCCCTTTCTATTTCACCCGCGTAGAGATTTCTTTGTATATCTTCAAACTTTTGTATAGAGCTATATAGATTATAGAAGCTTGTGATTTAGCGACATTCCGAGTTATTTTTGTATATGTCGAATGGCACTATCCTTGTTATTTAAAATATACTGCTTATCTTTTATAGTTATGTTCTGTTTAAATTTTTCGTAATAATAGGCTTACCTAGTCGTGAAGACTAGGTGCCGTCATGACACCTTTCAGAGGGTTAAATTGGGTCGTGACAATATGGAAGTGGAGCATGTGAACAAGCAAAGCACTTGGATTCTTATAGGCATATTTTCTTATAGTGTATAGGAATAGAACATGTTGAGCGAGTGAAGTGCTTGGGTTCCTATAGGCATGCTTTCTATCAGTGTACAGAAATAGAGCACGTAAAACGAGACAACAAACAAAACATTTAGACCCTATAGGCATGTTTTCTACCCTTTCATGCGAGAATAGAGTATACCCGTTTTCCCCCAATTTCATTAACACTCCAATTGTTTGTTTATAAAATTGTTACAGGCCCAGGTAATGAGTACAAGTACAAATATTACATAAAGGAACAACTGCATGCTTGGGAATATGCCCAAACAAAAGTATCCCAGCACTGGCTGGGTCTTCAACAGCCTCACTCTTCACATAACTAGCAGACCCAAATTTCAGGCTTAGCAGAACCCAGATCCAATAACATACATGGACCAATACCAGACCCAAGATGCATGACTTACTTAGCACAACTAATGCCAGGCTTAACCATGCAAGTGGAAACTACTCAGTGAATTAATTAAACAACCTTTCGTGCTTAATTCTTGAAGTTATATCTACCAGCAGTTCCAACGAAAACACACAAACAATATCACATGAAATAATGACAAGTTTACAGGGCAAGTTCATGCGGATATTCTCATAAACAAAATTAGAGTGACGGGATTAACCATCATAGGCTAATGAATTGTTCAAACAATAGTTTCAAAAGTAAAATGATCCAGAGTTAGCTTAATAGATCCTTAGATAAGAGACTTTAAGCATGAAAATCTGGTATGGTAGTAGTCCAGAACAAGCGAGATTTAATAGAATATATAACATGAGAGCCTATCAGAAGTAATCTAGAAGAATATGTTCATGAGAAAATACTTAGTTGAACATGAGACCATTTTAACATGATGAGTGTCAGTCCATACCAGAAGCACCTACGGATAACCAGTAATATGTCAATCAGGTCAGACATGCATCAAACTTTATACTAGTTGGCTACACATAGGAGAAAAACCTAGTTATAGGATTTACCTTAAAGGTCTCAAATAATACTGAAGAACACATTGCACAGGTCAAAAAGCATACACTAGAACTCAAATAACATCGAACCAGGATCTAGTTAACAGTACAACCTCAGAAATCTAGCTGGTTGGGTATGAATGACTCAATAAGGTCTAGAACACATGAGTTGGTTATCATAATAATCCACAAAAAGCGAAAATATAAACTCACGACAATCATCAGGTGTTATCATAGACATAACAGGCTAAATAAGTCTAAGAGAACCAGAAATTGTTTGTGCTAAACGCATGTAATAAGCATACACCATAATTATAACCTATGCAAATTCAAATGCTAAGAGTACAAAGTCACAAGAACACTTACGAGCAAACAAGGGTACAACAAGATGGAATAGTAGGACATTGATTCATAGAAGTTTCAGTGTCACAAAGCATAAATATGAATGAAAGAGAACGAAATTTATAAGGCAAAGAGACTTACCAGTTGCTAATTAATCAAACAAACAAAATAATAAGAACAACTTCATTAGTACTCCAATCATCAATAGCACAAAGAGGATCATAATCCCAAAATCCCAGTGTGCCAGAGTTCCCAAAAGTTTCAAGTAAACCCCTGGCAATGCTCGCACTGAGAAAAGAACACGATCAAATTCTAATAGCCTTGGCTCTCAGCCGCCAAGGTCTCAAGTTTAAAATAATAGAATAAGTGAGAATGAGAGTGTATTTGCAGCGATTAAGGTCTGTTTTAAGGGGGGTTTGGGAAGGGTTATATAGTAGTCGATCAAGCAGACAAACATGGAAAATAATCAATCAAACACAAAAAAGGAAAGCATATATCTCATGCAAATTCGAGTCACTAAAGGAGATGAAAATCTCAAATCCTAGTTGGAGTTGAATTTAGGGAAATTCGTTCGCAAGCCCTAATCGTGAAGAAATCAACAGAGATCGCCATAATAAAGAGGATATTCCCTCTTTTTGAGTGTATAAAGCCAAGATTGAATCTAAATACATAGAGTCGAAGCTGTATCTACCCGATTCAAGAGAATCATCCTTGCCTTAGATGGACTGGTAACGGAAGTTACCATAACTGAGCAAGAAGAACAAATAAGGTAAGTGAAATCCGTGTATTAAGGCATACAAGGAAAGGGCGAAGGAGAATCCTCCAAGTCGGCTAGGGTTTCATATTAGGGGAGAAGAGAGGGTGTGAAGGAGGCTGTAAGGAGACGAGTGGGGCTTAGCGTTTAAGAGGTGGGGAATTAAAAATGAGGGATTGATTGTAGGCCGTTGATCTTTAGAGATCAACAACAAGAATGTTAAAGGAGAGGCGAGCCATTTTTTTACTGGGTTACAATCGGGTTGGTCACAACGGTCATTCGGTTTGGGTTAGGTTTATTGGTCTAAGGGTTTTGGGGTTGTCTAGGCTGCCTATTTGATCCGAAGAAATGGCCTAGTCTGGGCCAACTTTAAAAATAAAGAAATTAAGGAAAAATTAATTAACAAAATAGCTAAATAAGTACTTTAAAATAAAAGTTGAAGGTTTTAAACATGTAAAATTTGTTTTAACTCTAAATAAAATAATAAATACAATTAATTGCAAAGTGTAGGCTATTATTGCAAAAATATGTAATTAGAAATTACTGAAAGTCCTTACACGACTCTTGTAAATTAGTGATGATGCATAAATGATATTTTGAAAGTACATAGGATATCTATAAATTATGAGGGAAAAATTGGGTATCAACATTAATGGTTTGGAACGAATATGGAGAGTTGAGGGAATCTGGCCGGTGTTGTGTTGGATTTTAAATTTCCTTGATTATTTATCTGATTTAACTGCTTATCACCTCTATATGTCATGATATCATCTGAGCAAAGTATTTGAGAAACTGTACACATGGACACACGGATATTTTCTCGCTAAACTTGATGAGTTAGTTTTCAATATTATTCTGTGCCGGTTTAAAAGATGAAACTACAAAGGTGATATCTAATATCAATAATAATTACGCTTCTTTTACCTTGTTGTGTTTATTTACTATACTTATTGAGTACATTGGGTCGATTATACTCACACTATTCTACACTTCGTGAGAAGATTCAGGTACTTCTGGGCACTATGGTTGTTAGATTTGGAGCTTTATCTATTTGGATACAATCGAGGTAGTTTCCTTGGCATCCGCAGATCTTGACTCTCCTTCTTTTTGCTATTTTTACTATTCTATCTTCCTAGACAATGTTTTTAGCAGTCAAACTGTAACGACCCTACTAGTCATTTCGAGCTCTAGCACGCCATTGATGATTTGAGGCCTCAAGTAGCTTCATTTAATGTTTTATGACTTGTACGCGTGGTCGGAATTGAATTTCGGAAAGTTCGGAGTGGTTTCGAAAGGAAAATTCTAAATTCGGAAGCTTTAGGTTGGAAGGCATGACTAAGGTTTGACTTTTGAGTAAACAACCTCAGAATTGGTATATGAAGGTTCTAATAGGTTTGTATGATGATTTTGGAGTTGGGCGTACGTACAGGTTGAGTATCGGGTGGTCTGAGAGCATTTTGACGTCTATTATGGAAGGTTGGCATTTTGGAAGTTTAAGAATTTCTTAAGACTGATTTGAAATAAATTTTGGTGTTATCGATGTCCGTTTAGAGTTCCGAGCCTTGGAATAGTTTCATATCATGATTTGTGACTTGCACGTAAAATTTGGCGTCATACCGGGATGTTTAAGTGTAGTTCGGACGAGTTCCGCAAAGTTGAAGGTTGGAAAATGAAAGAAAGGTTTTGGCCATTGATTCGTGATTTTTATGTTGTTTGACGTGATTTGAGGCTTCACCGAGTTCGTATCGTGTTTTGGGATGTTGGTGTGCTTGGAAAGGGTCCTGGGGACCCCGAGTTTGAATTGGATTGAAATCGGATCAATGTTGGATTTAGGTGTTTGTTGGAGCTGCTAAAGTTCTAGTGTCATCGCACCTCCCATGGGTTTGGCCGTAGGTGCGGACGTGCATGAGCGATGGTGTCATCGCAGAAGTGGACAACGGCCAGCCAGGGGAGCATCGCAGGAACAAAATGTTTTGGTCGCAGGAGTGACTTCGCGAGGCGGGTTCTCTCCGCAGAAGCGCAAAAGCGAGGGTCGATTCTAGCACTTACGATGACGTAGGTGCGGCTCCTTTCCCGCAGGTGCAAGGGGGTGACTCCGATGCTTTCTGTAGAAGTGGACTTTTTGTTGTAGAAGCGATTCCACAAAAGTGGCCATTTGCTTTGTAGGTGCGAAGATCGCCTGGGCAGAATTATATATGTTGGCCAAATTGGGTTTTGGCTCAATTTCACTCCATTTCTTCATGGAAGCCGATTTTAGGAGAGATTTTGAAGCACTATTTTCATCATCAACCACGAAGTAAGTGATTCCCACCTATTACAACTTAAATACTTGGATTATATATGGATTTTTACATGAAAATTTATGGAAATTGTGGGATTTTAAGAGGAAGACCTAGATTTGATAATTTTAGATTTTCACCATGATAAATTGTATTGTTAAATTTTGGAATCATTATAAGTTTTTATATTATAAGAATTGGAGTATATTTTTATTGATTTACATGTTGTTTGACTAGTTTTGGGATGTTTTGGCTTTGAGTTGAGGTGTTAGAGAGCCGTTGGAGCCGGTTATGGAACTTTAGAGCGAGGTAAGTCTCATGTCTAACCTTGTGAGGGAGAAACTACTCCCTAGGTGATGTAATTGTTATCTGCTACTACTTGTGGGTGCTGCGTACACACGAGGTGACGAGAGTCCGTACGTGGCTAAAGCATGTTTATGTTCGGGTAGACTCAGGACTTTATATTGGAATTATTTCTCATTCTTCTATCTTGATTAATTGAATTCATAATTTAAATTGATTTATATATATATATATATATATATATTATTCAAAGCCTTATCACCTTGAGTTGTTGCCAAGTTATTTGAGAAAGGATAAAATTATATTCACTTTGTGCTCGTGTACTTTATTGTAAGAACGTGTCTCGTAATTCGATAATTTCCTTCCTTTCTTGCGGAGCGGGCCGAACGCCTCAGAGTATAATAGATGCATATATGTTGCATACCGCTCGACCCTCGGAAGTGTACACATTATTTTTGATCGGGCCAAACGACCTCGACATAATCGTGTGTTATATCGTTGGTGGTCGAATACTCATGATATTATCCTTTCACTAATGCTTGGCATTTGATATGATATTCCTTATCCGTTTGATACTGGCACTTGATACATGTGACTTTTTGAGGTAGAATACAAGATTGAGAAATTTATACCTTTACAAGAAATTTTTGGAAGATTATGTAACTTACAGATTTACCCCATTATTGATGTGTGTTTCATATCTACTTATGATTTATTTTATTTCTTTACTGGACCTCTAGTAAGTCTCGATGTCGAACCCTCATCATTACTTCTCTGGGGTTAGGCTAGATACTTACTGGGTACGCGTTGATTTAC
Organism: Nicotiana paniculata; assembly: GCA_005239505.1. Lineage (NCBI taxonomy): Eukaryota > Viridiplantae > Streptophyta > Magnoliopsida > Solanales > Solanaceae > Nicotiana > Nicotiana paniculata. The sequence goes on along the minus strand of MDKI01254055.1, from coordinate 3,476 downwards.
ATACTCATGCTACACTTCTGCACTAAATGTGCAGGAAACGACATGTTCATCTGGTGGTCATCTTGGTGCGCCGGCGCAACTACTGAGGAGACTTTATGATGAGCTGCATTCCAGGATACGTATCGCAGCCTACAAAGTCTTCATCATACTATTTATTTTATCTTGTCTTATTTACATTCTGGGCAGATGTTGTATTATTGTATTCGTTAGTAAATGCTCATGCACTTGTAACATCGGGTTTTGGGATATGCCAGTTGTTGCTTATGGATTTATATATCATTATCGCCTTTCATTTTTCTTATAAACTACTACTTATATATGTTCTCGTGGATTTAAAAGTGTAAATTTCCTTCCTTAATAAAATTTATGATTTTGAAACTAAATAAAATAATCAACTGATGTGATAGTTCACCGTTGGCTTTCCCAACAACGACGTTGGGCGCCATTATAGCCTATAATGGATTTTGGTTCGTGACACAAACTATGTTGTCATTTAGATGCTCATATACTTAGTGACACCCGAATTTTGGGGGATTATACATTGAGTCGCGATATTTTCTTACTAGTTATTTATGAGGTTTTGCTCCTAAGCTTGTTTTATTATGTTTTCAAATTTAAAGATGTGCGGTTTATTGTGATTGTCGTCTTGTCTAGTATTGCGATAAGCGTCATCACGACATGTAAGATTTGGATCGTGACATAGGTAATGCTATACTTGAAGATTCTAGCGTATGTATACAAGAGGATGTAAGTAGTAATAAAATTCTAGAGTTGGAGTACATTGGTCGACATCTTAAGCATTTTCACATTGTATTCGAATGGTGAGATCGGAAGTGAGTCATTCGAGCATTTGGAGGAACCAACTGAGGAGGAACAAAGAGCTTATATTCTTAAATTTATCGTGTCATAAAGACAGAATTATATACCTCAGTTGAAGGCCAAGAAGTATAGTATATTATATAGGTTACTTGGTCTAATAATATGCGTACCTCCATCACTGGCGCAAAACCTAAAGCTTGATGAAAAATTAGAGATTCATTTCATAAGTTTGATATGGAGGAAAAAATGATTCAAGTTGTGCCACGAGGAATAGGAGTATGTGAAGCACAACCATAGGAAGTGTATAAAATCAAGCTAGATGACTGAAACTAAGTGTGGGGCCCGCACAAAGGATCATATTTGGAAGAAGTCTAAGTAACCCGTGAGCTGCTAATGTATCAGCCTTTGGCCTTATGGGAGTTTCCATTACACCCTTGATTTTATGTATGTTTATACATTGCAAAATTTTAAGCGAATGGTGAAAAAACTATTTTGTTGCTTTATTTTTGGTGTAGTATTCGTATTAGTTGATTTTTCTGTTTAGTCATTTAACATTATTCTTTTTAGATTAGTGAAAAAAATCAAAACAAAAAAAACAAAAAATAAAAAATTCAATAAAAAGCAGAAAAATTTAGAATTTTACTTACTATGGATCTCTTGAACAGTTTTCATGAGGAATTAAAGCCCAATGAAAAATGTCAAAAAGAATTTTCTTTTGTTTTAGGTAGGTAATAACCCCTCTTGGTTATGCATCAATTCTTTTCCGGGGGATTTAACTTGAACCATATATTTTTATCCTTTTAGTTTCGAATAAGAATCAAGGAAAGAAGACTGAATTGCTCCTGGATAAGTTTTGACTTGTTTGATGCTATCATATTTAGGCCTCGGCTGAATTACCTTCTTAACAAGTTTTAAGAATTTTGATGTCGTAGTAACATGGAATAGCCGCTTTTGTGATGACTTCTCTCAGTTTCTTGACTTGTATGTTTATCTAGTACTTATTGCTTAATTTCTCTTGGTTATATGATTACTGCTTTGACTTAAAAGATAGAATGAAAATCCTGATTTGGTCATGTGCAATGTGTATGAGAGGTTTGAAGTTCTATTTTATACTATTTGATACTAGTCTATAACTTGTCGTGTGTGTATAACAAAGCAAAATAAATAAGTCTTCTTAGGCGGAGGAGATGATTTATTTATTTTATTAGCCAATTGAGCCTTAATTACCGATCATTGTCACAAAATTTCATAGTCAGTCCTTTTGAGCATGTAATCATTTGCATTGGCACCCGCATTTGAAGCTGATTCCCCTTTGTTCTTATTTAGCTCTTTGATTGAACCTTGACTTCCAAATGCACTTAAATCGAAAGATTGAGCATTAGAAGGGTAAGAAATAAAATGAGGTAGTTCATGAGTGGAACTATAGGAAATAATGCAAAGAATCACTAGCGAAAATTCAAGCATAGGGGGAATGTTAGAAAAAAATAAAACATAAAGAAAAATGGTGGAAAAAAAGACAACACATCTCCCAAGTATATTTAATCATCGCTAGTGAATTTCTAACAGTCAAGTGCTTAAAGAAAGAGGGCCTACCTGTAGTGATGTGATGGAACATGTGAAAATTGAGTTCAGATGAGTATGCAGGCAAATTAATTGTTGTATTATATTAAAGTTTTTAGGAGGTTAGCCACTTTTATCCAAATATATCCTACTCGTCCCTTAACCTACATTACAACTAATTGTAGCTACTAGACGGGTTGGACCAGGATGGTGGTAAAATGACCTAGCCCATCCGGTTATCATAACATGTTGGGTAGCGTGCTAGGCTAGCGGGCTGGGTATTATCGGGTTCAATTGGGCCCGTCCAGGTTCGGCCTCTCTGGTTCGAACCGGGCAGAGCTAATTATTCTTTTTATTTTATTTTATTTTATATTTTCAGTTAATGTAATTGATACTAGAGAGTTTACAAACTTCTAAACTATAAATAAGAATTTTCAAGAAATAAACTAAAGTCATATTTGAAATTAAGTGCTAATATGACCAATATGTAAGGATAAATTTAAAATGCTTTTATTGAATAATACTTAAAATTAAATTTTCAAGTTCTATTTTAATTTTTTTTGTTTTGAACTTGCAACTAAATGTTTACAACAACTATTAAAAATACGAAAGAATACATTCATATGTTTTGCCTTATTTTTGTAAATTCTTCCATGTCAACATGAGCATTTGAGCCTTTTGGAATGCTTAATCGGAACCATTTAGTACTATATCTTCAATTTCCTGATCCTCCCGTGCATCTGCCTCTCCACGTCCTTGATTGAGCTGCTTTTATCTAATATAATATCTTGACCACATTAGAACTTCCAAAGTATTTCTACATAATGAGTGACGAGTATCTCCTAATTGTTGTCTTGCTTGGCTAAATGCACTATTTGATGCAACTTTTAGAATTGGCACCTTTAGCTCGTATATTGATGAAAGAACATAAAACTGTGATGAGTTGATTTTCTACCAAGCCCATAGTAAAAATTCCTTTGTGCGGGTTCGTTGCCTTTTATAAGTAGAAGTATAGTTCATCAATGCTCTTGCTACTGGGTTGATGCTCTCTATGAGTGGACCAAATAGCATAACCTTCAATACTGTCATCTCCCCCC
>ML332431.1:0-14755 GCA_005239505.1 Nicotiana paniculata | reverse complement strand
AATTACTACACTACCTAAAACAAAAATCTTTTTGGTATTTTCTTTAGACTTACTTCCTTCAAGAAAACTGTCTAGGAGATCCATCGTCAGGAAAAGTCCATTAATCTAACACAACTAAATTAGCATAGAAAGTCACCAGACAATCTCCTCACCCCACACTTAAAATTGTGCATTGTTCCCAATGCGCACCCATACATACAAGAGGGTAAAGAAAAAACTCCCTGGTAGGTCAAAGGCCGAAGCACTAGCATCTCCTGGGATTAACGTATCAAGAAAGCTGTCAGAATACTAAATTGTCACTTAGTGTTGTTTAAACTACTACAACTGAATGAAAATATTAAAACTAAAGATTAACTACAATAAGGTGTAAACAATTGTAATAAAGGTCTAAAGTTATGGTTTCCCCCGTCGGTGAACTTCCTTCTCGGATACTTCTTATAGTTTGATTAGTTGTCTCTATCAATCATGAACACTCTATCTACCATAAATCTCTCTCAAGTAATTATGATAATTTACTAGACGCACTCTCTCAAGTTACGCTAGCTAGATTGCATTACAGTTCACTTAGGATTGCACCCGAGGTATCGTTATCTCTAATCCAACCTCTAAACCCTCGGTTATGACTTTCGTCTATACTCTGGGAGTGGTGTTGTTCAAACAACTACCTAAATATGCACTCTATCTCAAGTACATACATAATAAATAGGAACATCTAATTGATGGCCATTCAATTAACTACAACAAGAACGTAGTTGAACAAATAGAGATTAATCAACCAATCATAACTATATTAATAACACAATAAGTTCATCCCCCAACGGGTTCCACCAAAACCCTAGATTAAAGAAATTATCTAAACATGTTCATAAGAATCAAATCCAAAATAACTTGCATAATTAAACTACAAAGTAATGAATAAAAACTGTACAAATCGATATTTTTTTACTTCTTTTCAATGACTTCCTCTCTTCGAATCCTCCTTTCAAGTTGTGTTTTGGGGTCTATTTATATGATTAGGACAAACCCTAAACATGTAGGAGACTTCTATTCCAACCAGGAAACACTTAAACTCTTCAAAACTCGGAATTGACCGGACATCGGGACCCAAGCGTTTGGGCTCAAACGCCCGAGTGTTTCCTTTTTGACTCTTAAGCGTATTTTTGATGTATTTGCATCCATTTAGCTCGGTTTCCATCTCCAATGCACCTACACATGTAATAAACTCCATTATACACATAAAATTGTATTTCTATCATCAACACACATAAAATGTAGGGCATATATAACATGTTAAACCATGAATTCTAGCCTCGCATCAAGTTCATCATTCGATCCCGAGACGCATCATTTATGATACTGATTGGTCTAAGGGGGACATACCCTTACGTCCCTCCTCGAGTTATGAGGCAAAGCAGGACGGAAGCACAAGTTATCCCTAGGGTCGAGAAGATGAGCTATCTTCGAGCCGGCTTTCAAAATAATGATAGTCCTCATAAGTTCCAAGCTCAGCACCTCTGGCACTGCAAGGTTATACTTGAGAAAGACACCATCGAGCCAGACATGTATCACGCCGGTTATACCCCTTTCTATCTTGGTTGGTTAGAAGAGGATCTGGGTGTTCAGAGCTAGCCGGGGTACGTCCGAGGTCACAGGGTTATAGATGAAAGGGCTGAAGCACAAGTCAAATTCAACCAGTTACGTAAAAGGATCCGGGAAAATGAGGATGATCACCACAAGATACATGCGTCGGACAAAAGACTAATCGAAGAATGGAAGGACATGGCTATCAGTGCCAACAAGAGGCTGGGGTACTTGGAACGAGGTATAATCGATTTGGAAGAAAAGTTCATCAAAAGGGTTGAAGATTGTCAAAAGGCTGAGGGAGCTGCAGGGGGATACCTAGCTAGGACTTACCTGTTGCTGGGACTTCGCGAGCTGGGAAAGTTGTTAGAAGAAAGCAAGAATGCCGAATCTGGGGAAGGTCCTTCTGGGACCAAGTAGATAGGAATGTCTTTATTTTTCTATCAATGTAATAAGGCCAATGACCATTAGTGATTTTATTTTTCGTCTGTCGTTTCGGGATTTGTCTATTTTATTATCAATAAAATGAGGCATTTAGAATTTTAAGTTCTCCAAATCAATTTGTTGCTAGGCCTACCTCGGGCACAAAGAGGTCCCCAACTTAGGACACGCTTTCATTTTCGCATTATGTGTTTAAATACTGCAATACTCTTTTCATGATCCTCATTGACTTGGTTACCTTTTGTTATTATTTTTTCTTACTCCCCTCCCCAAAGGTTAGTTCGTGCATTCTGGCATCATCAGCCTATCGCACCAGATCCAAGGGCCCTCCACCTACTCCTCCCCCTAGTCCTCCTAAGGACAAAGACAAAGGCAAAAGTAAGATGGAAGAGTTCAATGGCATCAGAAAGGAGAATGTGATTAAACGGGTAGAGGCCAATGATGGCCGAGGTATTCAGGTCCTGCATGAGAACATGTCGCCACTTGAACAGAAATTGCTGAAGCTTCAGGAAGAACTCGATCAAGTCCGGAATCTGGCCAACTTGTCATTCTCCTTCAATGCCCCTGACGTCAGCCTTCCAAATGCTCAAAACCCCGCACCTCCCCAAAATATCCCAAGACAGTAAAATCATCTCGTACCTCACCATCACACCACTCTCCCAAAGAACCAAACTCTCCCGACGCAGTGCAATGCTTTCCATACCTCAAATAACACTCCACTACTCATCCCAGAACCTCAAAACCCCACAAAAGACCATTTCCACACCCATAACAATCCCATATATGTGGAAACCATGACCCACTCCACTCCGCCTATCCCACAGGCATCCGAGTCTGACGAAAAGGATTTACTTATCAGGAACCTGGCCGAGGAGCTTAGGAAACTGACCAGCCGAGTCCAGGGTGTTGAAGGAACCAAGGGGATTGAAGGGTTGAATTATGAAGACCTTTGTATCCAACCTGATGTCGAACTGCCCGAGGGGTACAAACCTCCAAAGTTTGAAATGTTTGACGGTATCGGTGATCCGAGAGTCCATCTGAGGACCTATTATGACAAATTGGTTGGCGTGGGAAATGACGAAAAAATTCGCATGAAGCTGTTCATGAGGAGTTTGAAAGGAGACACACTGTCTTGGTACATCATCTAAGACCCCAAGAAATGGTCAAGTTGGGTAAGCATGGCGTCTGATTTCATGGACAGGTTTAGATTCAACACAGAGAACGCACCGGATGTGTTCTACATTCAAAATTTGAAGAAGAAACCTATAGAAGCCTTTCGCGAGTATGCTACTCGCTGGAGGTCCGAAGCCGCTAAAGTCATACCTGCTCTAGAGGAAGAACAGATGAACAAGTTCCTTGTCCGGGCTCAGGACCCGCAGTATTATGAACGATTAATGATGGTTGAGGGCCAAAAGTTCTCTGACATCATCAAATTGGGTGAGCGGATTGAAGAAGGTATTAAAAGCGGTATGATTACAAATTTTGAAGCCTTGCAAGCCACTAACAAGGCTCTACAGTCCGGTGGTATGGCTCTACAGTCCGGTGGTATGTCTAAGAAGAGAGATGTGAGAGCCGTAATGGTTGCACAAAGAACCAAGTCCCCGCTCAAGTACCAAACCTATCTGACACCTCCACTCATATATCATCCAACCCCGAATTACCAAGCACCCTCACCAAATTACCAAACTCCACCACCTTCCTACCAAGCTCCACCACCCACATATCAACCTGATTCACCCAAATATCCACAACCCGCTCCTGTCTACCACACTTATAATTACCAGCCATCCCATTACCAATCACCCCCTGCACGCCAAAACTTCCCTAGACCTCGTCCCAATTTGGATCGTTGCCCTCCAAAGCAATACACTGCCATAGCCGAGCCCATTGACCAGCTGTATGAAAAACTCAAAGCTGCTGGTTATGTCACACCTATCCTTGTTGCCACCCCTGAGAACCCTTCTCAGTGGGTTAACCCAAAAAAATCCTGTACATACCATTCCGGCATGAAAGGACACACCATCGAAGAATGTCGTTCTCTGAAGGACAAAATACAGGCTTTCATTGACAACAAGATTATTGTGGCAAAAGACCCCGCTCCAAACGTCCGCGACAATCCTCTGCCAGACCATAAGGGTAGAGGTATCCATATGATTAAAATAGAAGATGGTTGGGATCCCGAGGGGTCAATCGGGTTGATCGCAGAAGGCGATGACCCAAACAAATCCACAGTCACTCTCAAACCGATCATAGTCCAGATTTATCCATCTGAGGCCGCTGAGGTGAATATGTCTATACCATTTGAGTTTGAAGTAGTGTCACCTGCAAATCAGCAGTGCCAATTGAAGTTGAGTTTGTATCTCCAGCAAATGCACCAGCTTCATTCGAGGTCGCAGTCTTGCCACCCCGAACACATATTCCGTTTGAAATAAATATGGCTGCACCAACTCCGGTGGCAATGTCAACCATGCCACTCTTCTATTCAAATGCTATCCCTTGGGACTACACAGCCGAGGGGAGAAGGAAAGGCAAGGTCAGGTCTGAGGAAGCTGTTGCAGCGTAGGGTATGACGAGAACTAGTAGGATCTACACCCCTGAGCATCTGGCCGAGTCAAGCAAGCAGGCTGCCAACCGGCCTCCCCTTATCGAAACAGGTCCCGACGACCTTTGGAGAAAGGTGCAGGCTAAGGAATATTCAGTCATCGACCAGCTAAACAAGACACCGACACAAATATCCATCCTCTCTCTGCTGCAGAATTCCGAAACACACAGAAATGCTTTGTTAAAAGTGTTGAGTGAAGCATATGTGCCAAACAACATCACTAGTGGGGAAATGGCCAATATGGTAGGCCAGGTACTGGAGAGTCATAAAATCACTTTTCATGAGGATGAGCTACCACCTGAAGGATTAGGGCACAACAAATCACTGCACATCATCGTGCAATGCGAGGATCATTTCATCGCAAGAATCTTGATCGATGGAGGTTCCAGCCTTAACATTTGTCCGTTGATAAAGCTTAAGAAATTGGGTAAAGGGATACATGAGATAAAGGATGCGGCGATCAATGTGAAAGCCTTTGACGGTTCTCAGAGGTCCACCATGGGGGAGATCAGTCTATGTCTACAGATGGGACCGACTTGGTTCGAAGTGGATTTCCAGGTGATAGATGTTTCGGCATCCTACAACCTGTTGTTGGGACAACCCTGGATTCATGTTGTTGGGTCCGTAGCATCAACACTACATCAGGAAGTAAAATTCGAGTGGAACCACCAAGAGGTGATTATTCATGGTGACGGTAGCAACCCCATTTATAGTCGTCAAACTATTCCGGTGATTGACGGAAAAAGGAAGATAGGGAGGAACTTACCACCACATTGAATTGTTCAATGCTATCGACAAGGAAAAATGGTGGGATAACAAGATTGAGAGCATCCTGAACTGGAGAGGATATGCGCCAGACAAAGGGATCGGTAAAAACCTCCAAGGGATCACGAAGCCCATAAAGCTCAAGGAGCATGGCACCACTTTCGGTCTGGGGTATGAGTACACTTGGCAGGAATTCAACGACTGGTCGCCACCTTGGTGCGGTCCCTATTACCCTTTCGAGCAGCCGATACCTCATCTTGAGAAGACTTTCAAGCAGGCCGACACTATTTACGGTTCAGATGAGAAAAAAGCACTTGCAGCAATGAGGAGTTTGTTCCTAGAGGATGATGATATGGATTGCTGTGTTGTTTTCGGTGGGGAAGGGGAGGAAGGCCCTTCCATACAGACTGTAATCAAGGGGACATATCTCAAGAACTGGTCTATCAAGANTTCTCTCATTACTTTATTTATACAACATTACTATTACTTGTCTTGATGAACCGATAACTGTGACATGCAATGAGACAACGCAGCAAACAGACATTGATTTAGAAGAGGACAACATACCTGACAAGATTGTCAAAGAAGTTGAGAACTTTGAGAACAGACCTAAGTCCAACCTGGATGAGACCGAAATTATCAACCTGGGGGATTCAGAAAACGTCAAGGAAACTCGCATCAGCATTCATTTGTCACCATCAGAAAAGAAAGAATACACAGAGTTTCTAAGAGAGTATGAAGACGTATTTGCATGGTCGTATGATGACATGACTGGTCTAAGTACGTCTATTGTGGCTCACAAACTGCCAACCAATCCAATGTGTCCACCAATGAAACAAAAGCTCAAAAAGTTCAAACCCGACATGAGTTTGAAAATCAAAGAATAAGTTACCAAGCAGATCAACGCCAAGGTTCTCCGGGTAGTGGAGTACCCGACATGGTTAGCCAACATTGTACCTGTGCCAAAGAAGGACGGGAAGGTCAGAGTCTGCGTCGACTACCGGGATCTCAATCGGGCAAGTCCGAAAGACGACTTCCCCTTGCCAAATATACACATTCTAATTGATAACTGCGCCAAGCATGAATTGAGGTCCTTTGTGGATTGCTTCGCTGGTTATCACCAGATTTGGATGGATAAAGAAGATGCTGAGAAAACAGCGTTCATTACACCGTGGGGAGTGTATTGTTACAAGATGATGCCATTCGGTCTAAAGAATGCAGGGTCCACCTACATGAGGGCCATGGCCACCATATTCCATGACATGATTCACAAGGAGATCGAGGTGTACGTGGATGATGTCATTATCAAATCAAAGAAAGCTGCTGATCACATGGAGAATTTGGGGAAGTTCTTCAATAGATTGCGAAAATACAATCTGAAGCTAAACCCTGCGAAGTGTGCATTCGGGGTTCCTGCTAGGAAGTTGCTGGGATTTATTGTAAGCCGCCAGGGAATAGAATTAGATCCATCCAAGGTCAAAGCCATTCAAGAGCTACCACCACCAAGGAACAAGAAAGATGCGATGAGTTTCTTGGGGAGGCTTAATTACATCAGCCGGTTTATAGCACAGTCTATAGTCATCTGTGAGCCAATCTTTAAGATGCTGAAGAAGGATGCTGCGACCAAGTGGACCAATGATTGTCTAAAGGCTTTTGACAGAATCAAGGAATATTTGTCAACACCGCCAGTCCTAGTACCGCCCGATCCAGGCAGACCTTTACTACTCTATCTTGCAGTATTAGACGGAGCTTTCGGCTGCGTTTTGGAGTAGCATGATGAAACATGAAGGAAGGAACAAGCTATTTATTACCTCAGCAAGAAGTTCACTCCATATGAGGCCCGATATTCTCTATTAGAGCGTACATGTTGTGCTCTGACTTGGGTCGCACAAAAGCTGAGACATTACTTCTGTGCCTACACAACATATCTCATATTAAGGATGGATCCATTAAAGTACATATTTCAGAAGCCCATGCCCACTGGCAAGCTAGCCAAATGGCAAATCTTGCTGAGCGAATTCTACATTGCTTATATGACTCAGAAGGCAGTTAAAGGACAAGCTCTAGCAGACCACCTTGCTGAGAATCCCGTAGACGGAGGATACGAACCCCTGAAAACATATTTTCCTGATGAAGAGGTATCATTCATAGGAGAAGATATTGCAGAATCCGATGATGGTTGGAGGATGTTCTTTGATGGAGCAGCAAACTTCAAGGGAGTCGGTGTTGGAGCAGTACTAGTATCAGAGATCGGTTGGTATTATCTGATATCCACCAAACTCAGGTTCCCTTGCACCAACAATATGGCCGAATATGAAGCCTGCATCTTGGGGCTCAATTTGGCCATTGACATGAACGTCCAGGAGCTGTTATTGATTGGCGATTCAGACTTATTGGTACATTAGGTACAAGGAGAATGGGTGACAAAGAATTCCAAGATACTGAAGTATCTGCACCATGTACAGGGGTTAAGAAAGAGGTTCACAAAGATAGAGTTCCGGCACGTCCCCAAAATCCAGAATAAGTTCGCCGATGCATTAGCTACTTTGTCCTCAATGATCCAGCATCCGGACAAGAATTTCATTGACCCTATTCCTAAAAAGATCCATAATCAGCCAACTTACTGTGCCCATATCGAAGAAGAAGCAGACGGAAATCCTTGGTTTCATGACATCGATAGGTACTTGGCAAAAGAAGAATACCCCGAGCTTGCAAATTCCACTCAGAAATGCACACTTTGGAGATTGTCCAACAATTTTTTCCACAGTGGAGGAATCCTGTATAGGAGGACTCCCGATTTGGGGTTATTAAGGTGTGTTGACTCAAAAGAAGCATCAAAGTTGCTGGAAGAAATTCATGCAGGGACCTGTGGCCTACATATGAACAATTTTGTTCTAGCAAAGAAAATACTCTGAGCTGGTTAATTTTGGATGACTATGGAAACAGACTGCATCTAGTATGTTCAGAAGTACCACCGCTGCCAGATACATGGGGATATGATAAAAGTGCCTCCAAGTGAGCTCAATGCAACCAGCTCGCCATGGCCGTTCGCCGCTTGGGGTATGGACGTTATTGGACCAATTGAGCCTACCGCTTCCAATGGCCATAGGTTCATTTTGGTAACCATTGACTACTTCACTGAATGGGTCGAAGCAGCCTCCTAAAAAAAGAAGTTACTAAGAAAGTCGTGGCCAACTTTGTCCGCGACCGCATTGTTTGTCGGTTTGGAGTTCCAGAGTCAATCATCACCGACAATGGTTCTAATCTCAACAGTGACTTATGAAATCTATGTGTGAAACTTTCAAGATCAAACACAAGAATTCCACAACATACAGACCTCATATGAATGGAGCCGTAGATGCTGCTAACAAAAACATCAAGAAGATACTAAGAAAGATGATAGAAAGGCACAAGCAATGGCATGAAAAGTTATCATTCACTTTACTGGGATACCGCACCACTGTCCGCACATCAACAGGGGCAACTCCCTATATGCTAGTTTATGGTACAAAGGCTGTAATTCCTGCCGAAGTGGAGATTCCATCTCTACGAATTATACAGGAAGCTGAGCTCAGCGATGTAGAGTGGGTAAGAAGCCTATGAGAAATTGGCCCTCATAGACGGGAAGAGAATGAATGCAGTATGTCATGGTCAACTATATCAGAATAGAATGGTCAGGGCCTTCAACAAGAAAGTCAAGCCGAGACGATTCACACCAGGGCAGCTGGTGTTAAAGAAAATCTTTCCGTATCAAGATGAAGCCAAGAGGAAGTTATCTCTCAACTGGAAAGGTCCGTACATGGTTCATAGAGTGCTGATTGTAGGAGCACTCATACTTGAAGAAATGGACGGAGAAGTTTGGCCGAAACTGATCAATTCAGATGCAGTCAAGGGCTACTATGTGTAATTTTTATGCTTTCTTAGTGATGTAATTTGAACTAAGCCTTAACTGATTCCTGTTTAAGAGGGGATACGTAGGCAGCCTTATGGGTTCGATCACAATTCAATGAAAATCTATTTTTCCATGTAATTGGAAACTGGGGCAGAATTTTGAGGAGGACCCTTAAAATTTCGAAGCAAGTTCAGCCAGTCGCGGCACGAGCAGCAGGCAGAGGCATCCCCCAGCAAACTGGGGCAGAATTTTGAGGAGGACCCTCAAAATTCTGTAACAAGAGAGGTCGCAATGTCTCAAGCCGTGTTATGTGGTCAGTTCATGTTAAGTTATTTTATATTATAGATTATACTTTTACAAAAATCATGCATATTTACTTTTTTTTCTAAAGCATCTTGTTTAGAGAACGCTACCCCAATGACACAGATGGTATCATCATGATCAAGCAAATTATCCAAGCAGAGCCAACGGGAATGCTAACTAACCTTCCCCCTTTACAAAACTCACGAACTTTCTTTGGATGCAGGCACAAAATTGCAAAAGCCCCAAAATATATTATCCGCTCGAAGGACAGTCATCGTTCTCAAACTCGTCACGCCAACACTTATTATCAGCGCAAACAATGCTTTATTATCACAATGCTCTACCGCAATTTAACACCAGCTAAGAATTTCTGTCGTCCTTCCTTACATATTGCATAAGGCTGCCTTTCTGCCTTCCGAGGCTAAACGCTATCTCCATCTGCATCCGCATATTGCATAAGGCTACCTTTCTGCCTTCCAAGACTAAACGCTGTCTCAATCTGCATCTGCATATTGCATAAGGCTACCTTTCTGCCTTCCAAGACTAAACGATGTCTCCATCTGCATCCACATATTGCATAAGGCTACCTTTCTGCCTTTTGAGATTAAACGATGTCTCCATATGCATCCGCATATTGCATAAGGATACCTTTCTACCTTTCGAGACTAAATGCTGTCTCCCATCTGCATCCGCGTATTGCATAAGGCTACCTTTCTGCCTTTCGAGACTAAACGATGTCTCCATCTGCATCCGCATATTGAATAAGGCTACCTTTCTTCCTTCCGAGACTAAACGTTGTCTCCCATTTAATTTTCAAAAGCAACCCCTGTCTCTATCATTCGCTTCCTTTCGGGCTAAGCTCTGCCCTTTTTAAATTCACAAGACTAAGCTCTGTCTTGTCAGCATCATGCTATTGCATCTTCATGGGCTGAAATATCACCAACCTATCCAAAGGCGTCATTGTTCGGAGGAACCATCTTCATAGCCCGAGAACACCATGTCATGGCCTGAGGATCTATTTTTATCATTTTACATATCATTATTCAAAGGTGTCATGGTTCGGAGGCACCATCCTCATGGCCCGAGAACATCATTTTATGGCCTGCGAATCCCTCATCAAAACAATCCATGGCCCAGGACATCATGGTCTGAGGACGTCATCCTTATCTGTCCGAAGACAATATTCATGGTCCATTGGGAACTTGCATCATGTTTAAATTATGCACGATATATGCTTGTTATTCATTTACAGGTAATCCGGCTAGCAACAGCCATCCAGGCAGGAGCAGTTCCGCTCCAGATCTCCTAACTATCCCATAAGCCGCTTGATCACCCGACCCTGCACTTTGCGTCCGTACTTGTGAAACTTCGTCGATATACTTCGCCGATGATTCCTGAACTACATACAACCTGATTCCTGTAAAACAAGGGATATGTAGGCAGCTCAGAAACTAGGGTCCGCCCTCAACCTTTCAAGTTATTTCCACTCGGTCAAATTGGCCATCATGTCTTTACCCGACAACTCTTCCATCCTTCCGGGGTAACGAAAGGCAGCTGCTGATACCCAATTTTTCCTTAAATTATTTTTAAAATTTGCATATATACCTTCAAAATCAAGTTCCATAACTATTGGTATTTTTTCATAATTTTCTCATGTTTTTACAAATTTATTTCCAATTTATCCAATATTTTTATCTCTAATAATTAATTTTAAATTGCATTACAAATGATTCCAAAGACATCTCTTGACTTAATACATTATTTTTGGCCTTGGTAATATCAAATTATTTCACAATTAGCCAGATTGACACTCTTTGGCTATAATTGCAATAACTTTGCAATTATAACCTAATCATATATTCTATGCTATTTTGGCCCAATAATTAGTCATTTTATATTTTAAATACTAATTAATCATGTTAATTTAATTTTTTTAAGCATCAATTTTATTTTTATAATCATCAGCTATTTTTATAAATTATTTATCTATTTTTAATTGGGTAATAATTAGCCACATTTATTCAAATTCTAGCCTAATTCTAACCCAACCCATCAGATTTTAACAACCCAATTCCATACCCAGCCCAAATCAATTCCATATCCGGCCCACCCCCGGATCTATCTAAGTCGTTGATCAAATTAGATCAACGGCCCAGATTCCACCTTCCATAATTAACTAAGACCTACCCCCCCTCCGACCTCTCATTTTCCCAGTCTCTCATTGTCTCTCTGGTTCTCTCTAGAACCTTTCCTTGCCTCCCTCCTTGGATGAAGTTTGTTCGTCTTCTCCGGTTAGTTCCCTCACTGGAAACTATGGTCTCCCATTGTCTCCCGGTTACTGCTTAGCCCTACACCGGTCTAATGACACCCTAGCGTTTCAATTCCTACCCATGGTCCCTCATGCCATCTTTCGGCCTCCTCCGGCCATCTGAGTAAGAGCCATGACTTTTTCGGCTAACGCTGACGACATCTTTAAGGTTTTTCTTATTTCTCTGGGCTCTCTGAAACCCTAACTCCTGGTATTTTTACTATTTAGTTTAGATCTGTGTATATCATGAAGCTTTTTACATGTTTTCTTCGAAAACCTTCCTATTCATAGCGATCTTTCATCTCAAAATAAGGGGTTTCATCACCCCTCTTCCAAAAACGATTTTGCTTCTGTTTTAATATCATTCTGTGATTCTTTCTATGATTAAATGATTTACTCGGAGTTCTCTTTCCATTTTTGACTTACAATGCTGAAAACCCTAGGTTTTTCCCTAATTCTGAGTCTGTCTTTAACCGATATGTTTGTTTAAATGCATGAACTCTTATTTCCCATAAATGTTTAAGCTTTATGTGATTTTACCCTATTTTTGCTTATTAGTGTCCTGACTATGTTCTGTTTTCTTATATCATGATCAATGTTACTGCTTTGTCTCTATAACCTGTGTGATTTTGCTACTATAGTCACTAGGGTTTCAACTCTCTGATTCCTATTGTTCGTTTAAATGTGTGCTAGCCTTGAATCTCTGATTCTATGTGATTCTTTACCTTTCTATGATTTTTCTTGCCTATTATTTACCTAACTGATTTTGTTCCTACCCGAACCCTAACTCTCTGCAACTTTACCTTGTTTGCACCCCTGATTCCTGGAGATTTGAAAAGCCTTACTGATTTCTTATGAGATGTTCTTACTGACTTCCAACTTTTTTTTCTTACCTTGTTACATAATTGATTAACTGTTAATTGATTACTATTTCCTTAAGTGATATCTTCTGAACCTAGTCTCAATTGTATGCTTAAATTGGGGTGAAATTGTTTCCTTATATGTTACAGGCATAAGAACTTTCCTTAATTGTTATTTTACCTACTAGCCGTTTGAGTTTAACCCCTTCAATTAAGGAATACCTAATTGCCTGTTGTACTTACACTATTCTTATATTCCTCTAAGCTATATATGGTCATTTCCTTATTTAATACTCACCGTGTGAATCACTCCCTTGCTTACAGGGATACTTGTACTAATTGGGTACTGATTGATATTCAGTCCCACAATCACTGGTTAATTCGGAATTTTTCCTTATTTTCCATCAAGATTTCAATATATATATATATATATACTCTATTCATTCATTACACAGACACGAACTGATCTTTTCAAAAATCTCTCTCTCTCACAATTAAAAAGACTCTCTGCTCTCTCTTCTGTGCTAACTACTACTATTAGCTGGTTGCAAGCCAAGGGTAACCATTGTGCATCTCCTACTTTCCTGTTTGTGTTACTGCTTTCTTCACTTCATTGGTATGTTCTAATTTAGATTTCAGTCCTCAAACCAACATGTTTCTGTTACTGTTGTAATTCAGCATGTTGTACTTTTACTTATTATTCAGCACGTATCTAGGATCCTGAACTCCCCTCTGCATGTTTAAATTAGGCTTTATTTGTTTATGACCAGCATGTTTCTGTATACTTAGCACCTACTTCTTACATGCCTATGACTGGTACATTAGTTTAACTATGGCCTTGGTTGTTAATCTAACCTAGCACTTTACTGTACCCCCTGATCCTCTAGACCCTTAAGAGTTTCTGATTGTATGTCTATGTGTGTATCTGTCTGCTGCATGTTTGCCCTTACATGCTCTGTATTTGTCCTTCAATTCCCATTACCCCTGTTTGTGATTGTTGGACTATCCTTGGTCCTTTGTGTGATGTTAAGCTTCCATTTCCTTCTTCAAAACTGTTTTCTTACTTACCCTTTCTCAAAATTGTTCCTTACTTAAACCCTTTTAAAAAATAAAAAACACTCTCACATATGCTCTTAGAAGTCTAAGTTCAGCCCCCTTCGTGTGAGCACTGCTTTGGGGACCCTTTGAGTACCCTCTGAACTCTGACACACAAGGCAGGCACTTCCCACACTGCACATGTTTAACTCTTTGGCTATGTCTGGGTGTGAGCACTGTCCGGGAGCCCTTGAGGTCCTTAGGGAACTCTGATACACCCGGACTATGAAAGGCTATGCAACACCTAATGCATTGAGGTTTGGAAGATCTGGGCCTAATTGAAGGTTCCCTATAGAACTAACTTTTTATTTATCCTTAGGTTGTGTAATTCATAATTCCCTGGCCTGTAATAATTTGTAAACAACTCAGGGGATGGATAGTGAAAAGGGAGGGGGTAACTACGCGTGCGTTAGTGATTAAAGAGATAGAAACCATGCTATTATACTTATTTCCTATCCGTGCAATAGAGATCATGTTTAGGCCCACATGTACAAATTCATGCATTAGAAACCATGCTATTTGACTTTATTTCCTATCCGTGCAATAGAGATCATGTTTAGGCTCATATGTTCAAAGTCATGCAGTAGAAACCATGCTATTAGACTTTACTTCCTATCTGTGCAATAGAGATCATGTTTAGGCCCATATGTTCAAATTCATGCATTAGAAACTATGCTATTTGACTTTATTTCCTATTTGTGCAATAGAGATCATGTCTAGGACCACATGTTCAAATTCATGCATTAGAAATCATGTTTATTAGGTCTCATACCTACTGTTTCAACATGTTCACTTTTACTTAGAAAAATCCTGCTAATAAATGGTATTCTCTACTATCATGTTCTACACTGCCATGTACGCTTAGAAATCTTGTCCCAGGCTAAACAACATTAAAATAAATTATCACT
>MDKI01276768.1:0-17388 GCA_005239505.1 Nicotiana paniculata | reverse complement strand
TCTATTAACATGCCGAGCCAAACGACCCGCTCCTATGAGAGTAGTAGAAATAGTCACCCCGCTCGCAGAATATATTTGCGACAGGATTACATATAAATATAACATAGCTTTTCTCAATTCTTTTTAAAATAATAATTTACTTGAAACCTTTGAAATTCTTAAAATCTTGAATTTAATACAAATAGTATATATGATCAGGTAACGGTGTCCACAAAGCATTGTGTAAGCCTAAAACTACCTGGACATAACAGGAATAGTAGCTACGTACGGACTCTCGTCACTTCGTGTGTACGTAGCCCCCACAAATAATCACATATTTATTAAGTTCACCTATGGGGAAATTTCCTTCTTACAAGGTTAGAAAAGAGGCTTACCTCGCTTCAAGGCCTACTTTCCGGTCCAAGCTTATCCCCCAAACCCTCGATTTGGTGCCGAACAATCAAAAACTATCCAAATAGTGCAAAGACTAATCAATATAGGCTTAAAAGTTTATATCCCAACTATTGAAGTAATTTCCCAACTCAAATTGCAAGATTCCTAAAAATTCATCCCCGGGCCCACGTGCCCGGATTCTGAAATTGTTTTATGAAAGTTGTTACCCATAACCTTAGGCACATAAATATATGATTTTCATTAAGTTCCATAACCATTTTATCGAAAACCTAGGTTTTCCTCTAAACCCATGATTTTTGCTAATTTACATGTTATAATCTACCCCCTATACTATGTAGTAAACTCACACTAGGTAGAAATTACTTACCTCACAAATCTAGGTCAAAATTTCCTCTTTAAGAGCCCTCAAATCGCCCAAGAGTGTAATAAATGACTCCAAAAATGCCTAAGTCTCGATTTTTAAACTCACCGCTCAGCTGCCTGCTTCTTCGCAAAAAGACTCAGGCCCCCCGAAGACCCTTGATCGCGAACACAAAGGCTGGCTTGGCCTACCCTATGTAAATACGAGGGTTTCTTTAAGAACGCGAAGACCAACGCGGCCCCAGCCTAGCCCAGTTACTCTATGCGAACGCGAGTCGCCTCACGCGAACATGAAGGCCACTGGCCCCAAACCTTCACGAACGCGGACTAGCTATCGCGAACGCGTAGAACATTTTCCCCCAGCCCCAACTCCCTCTTTGTGAACGCGATGCTCCTTTCGCAACCACGAAGAAGGAAACAAGAACTGGGCATTTCTGGTTTCTCACACTTTGCTCCGAGGGGTTCGAAACTTACCCGAGCCACCCGGACCCCATCCAAAGACACTAACAGGTTTTTAATCATTGACTTGCTCGAGCTCTCGAAATGCAAAAAACAACAATAAAACCAAGAATCATATCCCAAAACCAAATTGAATCAAACTTTGACCTTCAAGTTTTCCAAATCCTTCGAATGCGCCGAATCACACTTAGAATACTCAGAATGACACCAAATTTTGAGTGCAAGTCTTAAATGACACTACGGAACTATTCCCGGTCTCAAAATTCAATTTGGACCCTGATAACACTAAAACCCATTTCAAACAAAATATAAAGAACCTCAAAGTTCTTCAAGAACCAACTTTCACTATTGGGCGCCAAAACGCTCCCGGTTCATCCAAAACCCGATCCGGACATTCGCCCAAGTTTGAAATAATCATACAAACCTATTGGAACCGTCAAATCCCAATTCCGAGGTCGTTTCCTCAAAATATTGACTGAAGTCAAACTTTACCTTTTAAGCCAACCTTAAGTGCTGAATAGGTGTGGATATCTGCTCCGCATGTCCTCCTCGGACTCCCACGTCTCCTCCTTGACTAGTTGGCCCCTCCACTGAACCTTTACCGCGGAAATCCTCTTGGATCTCAACTGGTAATCCTATCTAGCAACAATAGCAACTAGCTCCTCCTCATAACCCAAGCTCTCATCTAGCTGAATAGTATTGAAGTCTAACAAGTGAGAAAAGTCAGCGTGATACCTCCGGAGCATAGACACGTGAAAAACTAGATGAACCCCTTATAGGCTGGGAGGTAAAGCAAGCTCATAATCAACCTCCCCAACTCGCCTCAACACCTCAAATGGACCTATAAACCTCGGGCTTAACTTGCCCTTCTTTCCAAACCTTCTCGCCGACCATAAATGATAGATCACACGCCTTCTGATCTGCGTAACTCTTTTGTCTGGATTGTGCCGTGCAAAGTCGCTCCTAGATCAATTTTACCTTTTCTAAGGAATCCTTCACTAAATCAGTACCATATAACTTAGCCTAGCTGGGCTCAAACCACCCGATGGGAGAACGACATCGTCGACTATATAAGGCCTCAAATGGAGCCATCTCGATGTTGGACTGGTAACTATTGTTGTAAGCAAACTCGGCCAAAGGCAAGAACTGATCCCACTTTCCCCCAAAGTCAATCACACATGCTCTTAGCATGTCCTCCAATATCTAAACTGTCTGCTCTGACTGCCCATCGGTTTGTGGATGGAATGCCGCTGAGCTCTACACGGATCCCCAACTCACTCTGTACGGCTCTCTAGAAATGCAAAGTGAACTGAGGACCTCTATCTGATATGATGGAAACAGGCACACCGTGCAACCGTACTATCTCCCCAATATAAATCAGGGCCAATCTCTCTGAAGTATAAGTAGTGGAAACAAGAATGAAGTGTGCTAACTTGGTAAACCTTTCAACAATGATCCAAACTGCATCGAAATTCCACAAAGTCTGTGGACACCTAACTACGAAGTCCATTGTGATGCGCTCCCATTTCTACTTGGGTATAGTAATCTGTTGGAGTAGGCCACCTGGCCTCTGGTGGTCATACTTGATCTGCTGGAAATTTAGGCACCTAGGCACATACTCAACTATGTCCTTCTTTATCCGCCTCCACGAATAATACTGTCTCAGGTCGCGATACATCTTTGTAGCACCTAGATGAATAGAATACGAGAATTGTGTGCCTCCTCTAGGATCCTCTCCCTCAATCCATCGACATTAGGAACACATAGACGACCCTGGAGTAGCAGAACACCATCCTCGCCCATAGAAACCTCCTTGGCACCTTCCCGTAGTACCGTCTCTGTGAGTACTGCCAAGTGCGAATAATCGAACTGTCGAGCCTTAATCTGCTCCAATAGTGAAGACTGGCAATAACATGCGCAAGAACTCGGCTAGGCTTTGAAATGTCCAACCTCACAAGTCTGTTAGCCAGGGACTGAATGTCAAAAGCTAGTGTCTTCTCCTCTGCTGAAATGAATGTCAAGCTACCCATACTCTTTGCCTTCCTGCGTAAGGCATCTGCGACTACATTTGCCTTGCCCGGATGACAAAGAATATTGATGTCATAGTCCTTCAGCAACTCAAGCCATCTGCGCTGCCTCAAATTGAGATCCCTTTGCTTGAACAAATGCTGCAAACTGCGGTGATTAGTATAAAACTCATAAGGCACCCCATAAAAACAATGCCTCAAAATATTAAGAGCATGAATGATCGCGGCCAACTCCAAATCGTGCCCATGATAATTATTCTCATGGTGACTCGTTTGACGTGAAGCATATGCAATAACTCGCCCCTCCCGCATCAATACACTACCCAAGCCAACATGCAAAGCATCGCAATACACAATATACATCCCCGAACCGGAAGGCAACACTAACACTGGTGCTGTAGTCAAGGCCGTCTTGAGCTATCGAAAACTTTCCTCGCAATCATCAAACCAACGGAATTGAGCACCCTTCTAGGTCAATCTAGTCTAAGGTGCTGCAATAGATGAAAAACCCTCCACAAATCGGCGGTAATACCCTGCTAAACCTAAGAAACTCCTAATCTCAATCACCAAAGTGGGATGAGGCCAACTCTGAACTGCCTTAATCTTCTTGGGATCCACATTTATACCCTCGCCTGATACAACATGTCCCAATAATGCCATAGAATCTAACCAAAACTCACACTTGGAGAATTTAGCATACAACTTTTATTCCCAGAAAGTCTGGAGCACTATCAAATGTTGCTCGTGCTCCCCTAGGTTGCGTGAGTAAATCAAGATGTCATCAATGAAGACAATAACAAAGGAATTAATATGACGTCTAAACACCATGTTCATCAAGTCCATGAATTCCGCTGGGGCATTAATCAAACCAAAGGACATCACTAGAAACTCATAATGACCATATCTAGTATGGAAGAAAGCCTTCGGAACATCAAAAACCTGAATCTTCAACTGTTGGCACCCCGATCTCAAGTCAATCTTAGAAAACACCCTGGCACCTCGCAACTGTTCAAACAAATCATCGATATGTGACAACGGGTACTTGTTCTTGATGGTAACTTTGTTCAACTGCGGTAATGAATGCACATCCGCATAGTTCCATATTTCTTCTTCACAAATAGTATTGGTGCACCCTAGGGTGATACACTTGGTGTGAAAAACCCCTTTGCTAAAAACTCCTCAAGTTGCTTAGTCAGCTCGTTCAACTCTTTCGGAGCCATACAGTACGATGGAATAGATATAGGATGGGGTGCCTGGAGCCAAGTAAATACAGAAATCAATATCATGATCTGGCGGCATGCTTGTAAGGTCAGAAGGAAACACATCAGCAAACTCCCGGACTACTGGCATTTAATCAATCATCGGGGACTCTGCGGTGGTATCCCAAACACGGGCCAAATAAGCCAGACAACCCTTCTCGACCATATGTTGAGCCATTAGAAAAGATATAACCCGACTGGATGTACTGACAGACGAACCCTTCTACTCCAACCTCGGTAACTCTGGAATCTCTAAGGTAACGTCATGGCATGACAATTAAGGATGGCGTGATATGGAGATAAAAAGTCCATGCCCAAGATGACCTCAAAGTCGGTCATATCAAGTAACCGAAGGTTCGCTCTAGTCTTGTAACCATAGAATTTGACCACACAGGACCAATAGATCTAATCCACAACCACAGAATCACCCACAGGAGTGGACACATAAACATGAGTACCCAAGGACTCCCAAGAAATATCTAAGAAGTGAGCAAACAAAGATGACACATATGAATAGGTAGACCCTAGATCAAATAATACCGAAGCATCCCTATCGCATACTGAAATAAAAACCTGTGATCACGACAACTGAGGCCACTGCATATGGTCTGACCGGGAAAACATAGAATGTAGATGGAGCGCCGGCTGGCTGGCCTCTGCCTGGCCTCTGCCTGGATGAACAATAGCTGGCTAGCCTCCCCTGCTTGGCCTCCACCTCTAGGACGGCCCCTACCAGCCTGTCCCCCACCTCTAGGAGGTCGAGCTGCTGGTGCTGTAATCATGGGCTTATGGCTGTGCTGTACATCATTGCCCCGAAGTCTGGGATAAAATATCTTCATGTGACCTAGATCCCCACACTCGCAACAACCCCTCGGTGCCATAGACTGTTGTCCCAAAGTCTAACTCTAATGGCCTGAATACCCACTAGAAGGAGTCTGGATGGCTGATGGGTGGTACGAACTCTCCGGGATGGCATTGAAATAGGCACCGGAAGGACCTTGATGAACTGGTGGGCGATGAGAACTCTCTGGCATAGAACTGAAACAAGGTCGCACTGGAGAACCCCGAGGAGATGGTGGTGCTAAATATGAGGGTCTGCTAGGCTGACCCCTCCCAAACTGACCTCTACCCCTAGCCGGGCACCTCTAAACTCTCCAGAGAATTGGGTCCTCTTGTCCTGCTGCATATTCTCTCTACCCCTCTGGTGGTAGCCCTCAATCCTTCGAGAAATCTGCACTACTAGCTGATTACCAATGCCCATATCAACCTCCCGGGCCATACTAGCCCGAATAGTGGGATGCAACCCCGCAACAAATCTCCACACTCTCTCTGCATCGGTAGGAAGTATAATAAGTGCATGGCGAGACAACTCAAAGAATCTCTCCTCAATAATCAGTCACTGACATCTGACCCTGCTCGATCTGCTCGAACTGACCTCCCAACTCTTCCCTCTGACAGGGTGGAATATAACTATCGAAGAAAAATTGTGTAAACTGGTCCCAAGTCATGGGAGTATAACCTGTTGTCCTGCCAAGAAGATAAGACTTCCACCACCTACGGAACCTGCCCTCCACCTGGAAAGTAGTGAAATCCACCCTATGGGACCCCAATATCCTCATGTTATGCAGTCTGTCCCTGCACCTGTCAATGAAGTCCTGATGATCCTCGTGTCGCTTACCCCAAAATACCAGAGGGTGAAGCCTAGTCCACTTGTCCAAAATCTTCTGCGGCTCGCCGGCCACAACTGGCCTAGGATCGGGCGCAACTGCTGCTACTGGCTAGGCTCCGGCCATGGGTAGTGTACCCGGGGTCTAATATATTGTAGTTGCATGCCCAGAAGCCTGAGAAGTAGGGGTTTGTGCTCCCCTTCCTGCCTGAGATGTGTCAGGGTTTGGTGGAAATAAACCAGCCTGAGTCATGTGTCCATGAACCTCATCACGCGACCCATGACCTCCTAAAAGCCCGATGTTGTCATGAAATCTACCAGGGCTGGCTCTGTGGTAGGAACCTCTCCCTGCTCCTCAATAATGGGATCATCCACTAGATCCACTAACGGTTCTACTGGGATGGCTCTGGGACGTTCTCGTCCCTACCTCGGACCGGTGCCCTCCCACGGCCTCTACCTCAGCCTCTAGCAATGGGGGGAGCAGCTCTTCCCGGGTTCGGAACATCCTCGTACGCGTGCTCACCATCTATGAGAGAATAGAAGGAAGAAACTTAGTATACCATCCACTACATGATAGGAGATGAATAAACAGTAGTTTCCTAACATCCTATAGCCTCTCGAAGATAAATACAGACGTCTCCGCACCAATCCGCAAGAATCTATTAGCTTGCCTATAACTTGTGAGACCTACGTGAACCTAGAGTTCTGATACCATGTTGTCACGACCCAATTTCGTATTAGGCCGTGATTGCACCCAACACCATTGCCAGGTAAGCCAACACTGATTAGACCAAAAATCTCCCGTTCGAGTAGATCACTAAGTAGATAAAAGTCTACATTAATTGAAAACATTTTTAGAATTATCGTGGTAACAAGATTTAAATGGAACAATGAATGCAACTTTAATCATTTATATACAACCCAAAATATCAAAAGTCTACTAGTGTGTGTACCAAGACATGGTGTCAAGAGTATGTGGGAAATCTAGTAGAATATACAAAAAAAAAATGCTAGCCTACTTTCTGAAAGGCAATAGATAGAAAATAAAGCAAAGAGAGACTCCAGCTGCTGCAGAACGGCTCAAAAGAGCAGCTCACCAGGAAGTCTCGAACTGAGGAAATCAATATACACGCCGGACTGGTGGCCAGATGCACCTGCCTCAAATCATGTATAATCAAGTACAAAAGTATAGTATGAGTACATAAAAATATGTACCTAGTATCTATCTAGTCTAACCCCGAAGAAGTGTTGACGAGGGATCGACTTCGACACATACTAGGGCCAAAAATATCTAATAATTACCCTCCAAATTTTTTTTATGATGATTTAATCATCTAAACTTATCATTTATTACCAAATATGAGGTTTTAAATATTTTCAGGGATTTCTTATAATTACATTTGCATTTCTTGAACTCTCTCAAACTCCCCTTCTCTCTGTGTCAAACCCTAGCTGTCGTAACCCCTAATCCTCTCTAATTCCGGCTCAAACATGGAATCAATCCATGATCTACTTACCTATTTTGTAATATACTATCATTATAAGCATGTTTTTGGAATCACTTAGTTCTTGCCGTGTTTCTGGCAAGAACTACCTCTCAAGAATGGGCCGATTTACTTTGATTCTATGAAGATCTGGACGATCTTCCGTCTCTATACAAGTTATATTGAACGGTCCTTGTATTTTTGGTCCGATTCAAGGAGTCAATCTCAACTAGGGTTTGAGATTTTCCTTATTCTTTACTGATTTCTGATTAATACTCTTCCCTTTCTTGTGTTTGACTGATATTTTCCTTATTCCGTTTTGACCCACCATGTTCCCCTTATTTTTACTTTATTTCATCCTAAATATGACTCTAATACATCTTTGTATAATATTTTCCTTATTCTCTGTTGTATCCCCTTATTTTATGTGTTACTTGCATGATTATATTCTCTCATTCTCTATTGATTTACTGAACTCCCTTGTTTTATGTATTATTTGCCCTAAAAAATCAATTCTAATTGATTATGTGTTTAATATTTACCGTGTTTCCTATTTTATGTATGAAATATGCTACTATATAAACCCTTCTCATAAAACCCCTCAGAAGGGGATTGGAACCTCTGAATCCTTACTTTGTTCTCGCTACTCCTTTTTCTTACTCACTCACGGGCACACTCAAACGCTCTTTAAATTGTTAAATAACCTCCTACGGTGAAAGAACTGCTAGGAGCCCATTCTCGAGGCTCTTGTGAACTTTGAAGCATCAGGCATTTTGGTTTCTTGCTACCACACTCTGCACTCTTTTAGTTCTGCTACTGGTTAGTGTTTTAAACCTTCATAATGTTTAATTTTCTTTCCTCTTTCTGCACATGTTTCTGAACTTTGGTTCAATTGTGATGGTGTTCATCTTTGATATCATTTTGTGTTAATTGATGCCTGAGAATAATCTACTTCTCATGTCATGCTTCATCATAATCTTCACCCTGTGATCTCTTATCTCCTAGGATTAGTTGTATACCCATGTAGCATCTTAACATGTTAATTTGGACTTTAGTATTTTGGTAGTATGTTGTTTTTCATGTTATGCTTAGATAATGCCCTAGCTCTATGAGAACCCCTTTACTTGAATGAACTTTCAATGAATCCTGTGTATATTGGAGTGTTTTAAAACCTGTTCTTTAAACTCGTTTCATGTTGTCCTGGATTTCCAACTCTATTTTCTAAGACTCTTGTGATAACATGTTTCCAAGTATGTCTGGGTCTATTTGTTGTTCTCTCCTTTATGTGGTTATGAACATGCTTATCCCTCTATTGTGTTCAAGTGTTGATTAATGTGGCATTAGGTTAGACGAAGTTTGACTTAGACCCTCAGATGTCCACTAGTGCAACCTATGTATGCTTGCAAACCTGTCTCTTCTCCTAGTTCCTATGATGTTTGTTTATGTGATACTTTGCTATGTGCACCTTGCTGAACCTACTGGCTTGCTTGACTATTTGTGTTGTATGTTCAGTTCAGTGATTTCTATCTACCCTACTTACTTGTTACTTTGACATTCTAAATTCCTATTCTTAGCCGGCTGAAAGCCAAGGCTATCTAAGCTGTGTTGTTGGCCTACCTAGTCTGAGCACTGCTCGGGGTACAATTGAGGCCCTTGTGAACTCTGACACACTAAGGCTAGGCTCTAGTCATTCTTGAACTTCTAAAAAATTGTTCCTAATACCCTACCTCCCTATCATGTATTGCGTTGATTCCATGTGATGCAATATTTGGTGTTGTGGCTCACTAAAGGGGTCTGAAATCCCCTATGGACCTGTGATCGTGTAGTATGCTAGGCCGAAAATGTTGAAGGCCGAGCGAGGCTAGGTGTTTAGTTGTTTATTTCGGCCTGCTATAGGCATATCTATTGCCATGTAATATTACTATGTTGCTTGTTAATCTGGGCCTGTAATAACACTTTATATACATAATTGGGGTGTTAGTGAAAAGGGAATGGGTAGAATTCTATATTTGCGCGCCATGGGTAGATAACAAGCCTAAAGGACTTGATAATGTGTTTGTTATATGTGTTGTTCGATTACATGAGCCTTATAGAAATCATGATATTAGTATAAGCACACACACACCCTACTTGTTTGCTATTTAGACTCTATGTCTACTATTGCGTGATTATAGACAAAATATCCATATGAAGTGAGCACTTTGCATGACTATTAAGTTATTCACTATGAAGCATGCCTATAGGTATAATATCTGCTTTCTCAACTTAGAAACCATGCCTATAGGAAATCATGCACTTCACTTAACTTTCCTAATGCCTGCACATTATTCAAAGGCATGATCGTTTGACTAAATATTTTACCTGCTCTTATGTCTACTTTTGTCCAATTATTAGATATCATGCCTATAGGGAATGAATGCTAATAACAACCCTTTCAATCTGCACCACACTCAATAGATTTCATGCCGATAGGATTTTAATTACTTAGATTCTCTATTGCATCATACTTTCCATCTAGAAAGCATGCCTATAGGAGCTAAATATGTATAAAATCATCTCAAACTGTCAACCTTTAGAAAGCATGCCTATAGGAGCTAAATATACGAGAATCAATCCCAATCACCAGTCTCTAGAAATAATGCCTATAGGACATCAGTACTCGCTCTTCAAATGCTGTTATTAGGAAGCATAAGCAATTTTGAGCATTTCCAATAAGTTTTATTGTCCCTACTGCGGAATCACCTAGACATTGGGGGTGTTCATGGTTCGGTTTGGGTCGGTTTTTTCCATAAAAGAAACAAAACCAAGCAAGTCGGTTTTTCAAATATTGGAACAAATCCAAACCAATTAAGTGGGGTTTTTATCGATTCGATTTTTCAGTGTCTTCGGGTTTTTCGGTTATTTATCGGGTTTTTTCTTAAATATGGGACATACACTACCAAACGCATATTCTGACGACTAAATTTGAAAAATAATACTATCAAATCAATGGCTCTTTGAGAAATTTATCATTTACCAAGATATATTGATGATAATTGAATAAAATAGTGATGAATAATTTAAGTACTCAATTAAAAATTGATTTATTTTTAGCATGAAATAAATTTTTTATACTTAGAGAAAGAAAATTACCAATAAACTAGAATGTAAAGGCAAGGAATTAGATTATTAAATAGCAAAGAATTAGACTATATATATATATATATATATATATATATATATATATATATATAGGTATAATAATAAATTTAAATAGCTACATTTATAGTTGGCTTGGTTCGGTTTTTTTCGGTTATTTTTTGATTGAAACCAAAACCAAACTAAATTCGATCAGTTTTTAAAATTCAAAACCAAAACCAAACCAAACCTAAAATGTATCGATTTTTTTGGTCGGTTTGGTTCGGTTTTTCGGGTTATTGTGAACACCCCTACTAGAAATCATACCTATAGGTTTTAATCTCTTATCCTGCAATCAGTAGGCAACTATGTAGGCTTTAGAAATTGTAGGATTTTTCACATGAAACTGCCTGCTTATAAAATTCAGAAGAACATAGAGATCTTACTATAGGGTTCTGCAACCTTAACTTATTAAAATATGCAACTGTCAATGTTAGTTTGCGTGCATTTATTGTCTAAGTGCAGAGGCCAACTTGAGCCATTATGTGCCTATACGTGAAAGTCCAAATTGTTTCGATAATTTTTACATCACTGGAAACCTCGTCCTCCCACGATTCTACTCATACAAAAATCATCATAATCGGATCACAATTGCCTACCCAAAACCTCAAAAGAATTTTCAATTCTCCACCCCCTTCTTCCCAACATATTCCTACTTAAATCCTTAAATTTTCAAGCCTAATCCGAACCAATTAGCATAGGAACGATGTTAGTAACCAAAGAACTTACCTTTACTGAAGAATCTCGAGTTTCCTTCTCCAAATCGCCTTCAAAGAACTCCTCCCGCATGCAAAATGGTGAAAATAAGAAAACTTTCGCGGAAGGCCCTTATATACTGTTTCTGCCAGTCATTTCTGCACCTGCGAACCTTTAGCCGCACCTCGGTTCTAGGTGCACACTAGCGGAAACCCACTTAACGGACCAATTCCGCATCTATGGCCACTCCTCCGCACCTGCGACATCGCACCTGCGGATGCCCGACCGCAGGTGCGGTCAACACCAGAACTTTCACACCAACAACTATTGCTGCAATTTTCCAAGTCCAAAAGCCCCGCCAACCATCCGTAATCAATCCCCAGCCCCTCGGGGCCCCAGCCAAACATATCAACACACCCTATAGCATTATTCCAACTTAGTCGAGTTGCACTCTTTTAATTCTACTACTGGTTAGTGTTTTAAACCTTCATAATGTTTAATTTCCTTCCTTCTTTCTACACATGTATCTGAACTTTGGTTTAATTGTGATGGTGTTCATCTTTGATATCATTCTGTGTTTATTGATGCCTGAGAATAGTCTATCGTTCATTTCATGCTTCATCATAATCTGCACCCTGTGATCTCTTATCTTCTTCGATTAGTTCTATACCCATGTAGCGTCTTAACATGTTAATTTGGACATTAGTATTGTGTTAGTATGTTGTTTTGCATGTTATGCTTAGATAATGCCCTAGCTCTATGAGAACCCCTTTACTTGAATGAACTTTCAATGAATCCTGTGTATATTTGAGTGTCTTAAGACCTGTTCAAACTCGTTTCATGCTGTCCTGGATTTCCAACTCTATTTTCTAAGACTCTTGTGATAACATATTTCCTAGTATGTCTTGGTCTATCTACAGTTCTCTTCTTTCTATGGTTATCAACATATGTATCCTTCTATTTTGTTCAAGTGGTGATTAATGTGTCATTAGGTTAGACTAAGTTTGATTTAGACCCTCATATGTCCACTAGTGCAACCTATACATGCTTGCAAACCTGTCTCTTCTCCTAGTTCCTATGATATTTGTTTATGTGATACTTTGATATGTGCACCTTGCTGAACCTACTGGCTTGCTTGACTATTTGCGATGTATGTCAGTTCAAGGATCACTATCTACCCTCCTTACTTGTTACTTTGACATTCTAAATTCCTATTCTTAGCCAGCTGAAATCCAAGGCTATCTAAGCTCTATTGTTGGCCTCCCTCGTGTGTGAACTGCTCGGGGTCCAATTGAGGCCCTTGTGAACTCTGACACACTAGGGCTAGGCTTTAGTCATTCTTCAACTTCTAAAAAACTGTCCTTAATACCCTACCTCTCTATCATGTATTGTGTTGATTTCAAGTGATGCAATATTTGGTGATGTGGCTCACTAAAGGGGTTTGAATGT
Source organism: Nicotiana paniculata (assembly GCA_005239505.1). Lineage (NCBI taxonomy): Eukaryota > Viridiplantae > Streptophyta > Magnoliopsida > Solanales > Solanaceae > Nicotiana > Nicotiana paniculata. The sequence continues at coordinate 4,418 of MDKI01276768.1, read as the reverse complement.
GATGACCCAAAGGGTCATCTTATGAATTAAGACTCCATTCCGGGGTCTTTATCCTTTAAAATATTATTTTTATTCACCTCGATTTGTGTGCGAAGTCCAGGCATGAATTCAGAATGCCTTTATGCGAAATTATATGAATTAATAATTTTTGAGAGTTAAAAAGTGATTTTTAGTTGGCTTTGGTCAACTTTTTGAGTAAACGGACTTGGACTCGTATTCTGACGGTCCCGGGATGTCTGTAGTAAAATATGGGACTTGGGCGTATGCCCGGAATCGAATACCGAGGTCCCTTGCCCGAGAAATGAATTTTTGTTTAAAATTGTTAGACTGAAACTTAAAAGAATTAAAGAAATTGATTAATGTTTGAACTCATTGGTATCAGGCCCGTATTTTGGTTCCGAAGTCCGGTACAGGTTTATTCTAATATTTAAGTCATATATGTGAAATTTGATGGAAATCGGAGTTGATTTGACGTGATTCGGACCTTCGGTTGAGAAAATAGGAACTTTAAGTGGTCTTAAGAGATTCATGAGTTTTGATGTTAAATCCGTAGTTTTAGGTGTTATTGTTTTGATTTGATCGCACGAGCAAGTCCGTATGATATTTTTAGACTTGCGTACATGTTTAGTTTGGATCCCCGAGGGCTCGGGTGAGTTTCGGATAGGCCACAGAGTGTTTAGGACTTAGGAAAAACTTTGCTGGTGTGAGCTACTTGTTACAGGCCTCTGATCTCGCAAATGCGAGATCAGGCTTTGCAAATGAGAGCATAGCAGGCCTGCCATTTGCGAGACTTTATTCGCAATTTTGAAGGGGAACTAGGAAGGCTATGTTCGCAAATGCGAACATGAAACCGCAATTGCGATGGTACCTTCACATTTGCGAGCTTCGCAATTGCGAACAGGTCGCAAATGCGACATTCGCAACTGGGTAAAAGGGATTTAGACAGGATTTTTCATTCATTCTTCAACTTTTCGAACCCTAAACCTCAAGAGGAGATTTTTCAAAGACCAAAACTTCTCCAAATCGTAGGTAAGTGATTCCTAACTAATTTCTTTCAATCTCTTACACCTTATAACAAGATTTCAACCTAGAATCTAGAATTTTCATGGTAGAATTAGGGGGTTTTGGGTAGAATTAAGGAATTTTTCATAATTGGAATTTAGACCTCGAATTGAGGTCGGATTTCTAAACTAACTACATATTCGGGCTGGGGGTTGAACGGATAATAGATTTTGGTCCAAACCTCGAATTTGGACCAAGCGGGCCCAGGGTCAATTTTTAACTTTTTTGGGAAAACTTAGGAAAACCATGATTATGCATTAAAGTTAATTCCTTTAGCAATAATTAATGATATTGAACTAATTATGATTAGATACGAGTGGGTTGGAGGTGAATTCTAAAGGAAAAGTTGTGCTTGAGCAGTGAGTGGCCTGCGAAATCGAGGTAAGTGTTGTGTCTGACCTTAGCTTGAGGGAATATGTATTGAGTGACTACTTGCTACTTGTTTTGTTGTTGAATACGATGTATAGGTGAGGTAACGAGTACCTATACGTTGCGGTCGAGTCATAACATGCGAGTGAAAGTTAATTCTTGTTATTCTTGTTGTCTTAAAGCCTATTATCTATGATTATTATTGTTAGTGAAATGTTGGAAGATTTGTATCCGGTTCCACCGAGATGGATAATATTGTGAATATTGAGTAGAGATGGAAATGGTAAATGGTGATAGAAACTATGATGAAATACTGATTTCTTGTGAGATTCCTCTTTATATGTTGTTAATGATTTTGTGACTGGTGAGGAAGAGAGTAAAGCACGAAGAGTGATGCCGTGCATAATTTATTTAAATTGTGAGGAAGAGTGTAAATCACAAAGGGTGATACCATGCATAATTTATTTAAATTGTGAGGAAGAGTGTAAAGCACGAAGGGTGATGCCGTGCATAATTTATCTAAATTGTGAGGAAGAGTGTAAATCACGAAGGGTGATGCCGTGCATAATTTATCTATATTGTGAGATGAGAGTAAAAGTACGAAGGGTGATGCCGTGCATTCTTATTTATAATCTGGTGAGGATGAGAGTAAAAGCACAAAGGGTGATGCCGTGCATTCTTATTTATAATCTGGTGAGGATGAGAGTAAAAGCACAAAGGGTGATGCCGTGCATTCCTAATTATTATTTGGTAAGGCTGAGAGTAAAAGCACGAAGGGTGATGCCGTGCAAGTTTCCTTTCTATTTTAATTGCTTAAATTTTTGTTGATCACTGTCTATTTCTGTCTTATTGTTTTCTCACTCCTTATGTTAAACTTCCCACTGTATGCTCCCTTCCCATTAATTGTTGTTTACTTTTCTTTGATCGCTGTTGTTTCTACTAGCATGATTATACATGTCCAGGTTTTTTTGTGTAGTGTCCTATCCTAGCCTTGTCACTACTTTGCCGAGGCTAGGCTCGACACTTACCAGTACATGGGGTAAGTTGTACTGATACTGCACTCTACACTTCTTGTGCAGATCCAGGTTTAGGTCCGAGCTGAGTTCGAGTTAGAGCTGACATTTCCGCACGGAGACACGAGGTAGATATGCCGACGTCCACAGATTCCTGGAGTCTCTTCCTTATTATTCAGTTGTTGTTTTCTTTAGTTCAAAACAAATATAAATTTTATTAGCCAAATACTTGTAGTAAATTCGTAGTAGTTCGTGAATGTGACTCCAAACCTTGAGTAGCTAGACATTAGTATTAGTTTCGTAGTATCGCTTTACTATTTCATTTACTACTTTTGGTATCGTATATTGGATGGTAGTAACATTTCTCATATGTCTTAATTGTTTTAATGTCGTAAGCCTCTGATATTGGCTTGCCTAGAAAGTATAGCGTTAGGCACCATCACGGTCCCGAGGTAGGAAATCGGGTCGTGAAACTGAACTCCCCTATGGACCTGTGATCCTGTGGTATGATATGCTGGAAATGTTGAAGGCCTAGCGAGGCTGGGTGTTTAGTTGTTTATTTTGGCTTGCTATAGGTCTGTCTATTGCCATGTAATACTATTTTACTTGTTAATCTGGGCCTATAATAATACTTTGTATAAATAATTGGGGTATTGGTGAAAAGGGAATGGGTAGAATTCTATATCTGCACGCTATGGGTAGATAACATGCATATAGGACTTGACAATGTGTTTGCTATATGTGTTGTTTGATTACATGAGCCCTATAGAAATCATGATATTAGTAGAAGCACACACACACCCTACTTGCTTATTATTCAGATGTTATGTCTACTATTGCGTGATTATAGACAACATATCCACATGAAGTGAGCACTTTGCATGACTATTCAGTTATTGACTAGGAAGCATGCGTATAAGATATATAATATCTGCTTTGTCAACTTAGAAACCATGCCTATAGGAAATCACGCACTTCACTTAACTTTCCTAATGCCTGCACATTATTCAAAAGCATGATCATTTGACTAAATATTTTACCTGCTCTTATGTCTACTTCTGTACGATTATTAGATATCAGGCCTATAGGGAATGAATGATAATAACAACCCTTTCAATCTGCACCACGCTCAATAGATATCATGCCTATAGGATTTTAATTACTTAGATTCGGTATTGCATCATACTGTCCATCAAGAAAGCATGCCTATAGGAGCTAAATATGTGTAAAATCAGCTCAAACTGTCAACCTTTAGAAAGCATGGTTATAGGAGCTAAATATATGAGAATCAGTCCCAAGCACCGGTCTCTAGAAATCATGCCTATTAGAACATCACTACTCGCTCTTCAAACGCTGTTATTAGGAAGCATAAGCAATTTTGAGCATTTCCAATAAGTTTTATTGTCCCTACTGCAGAATCACCTAGAGATCATGCCTATAGGTTTTAATCTCTTATACCTACAATCAGTAGGCAACTATGTAGGCTTTAGAAATTGTAGGCTTTTGCACATGAAACTGCCCGCCTATAAAATCCAGAAGCACATAGAGATCTTGCCTATAGGGTTTTGCAACCTTAACTTATAAAAATCTGTAACTGTCAATGTTAGTTTGCGTGCATTTGTTGTCTAAGTGCAGAGGCCAACTTGAGCCCTTATGTGCCTATACGTGAAAGTCCAAATTGTTTGTATGTCATCTAGTTTTCTCACTTTTTGAGAAACCTAAGTTAAGTCTAGAACCACCTGAGATTGAGGTCCAAATGCCTCATGGACCATAGGCATGGGACGAGTAGTGCACGCATAGGGTACAATTTAGAATCAATTACTGTGCTTTAGGTGAACAATTTAAAGATAGTAATCGGGTAGTAAGAGATGATAGTTTGTGCCCGCTGAATAATACGAGTAACACTCCACTTCGAGGGAGTTACGAAGTATTATTTATGTTTCACGGGGTGATCCTTTAGGCTAAAAAACATAG
>MDKI01137711.1:0-11315 GCA_005239505.1 Nicotiana paniculata | reverse complement strand
CGAAAATTGTTATAAAAATGGGAATCTTGAAAGTTCATGTTTTGAAAAGAAATGGAAGAATACATTAATAACTCGATAAATCTATGTGTAACCGCGTCACATGTATGATTCGCGAGCAGAGTAAGTCCTCCTACCACACTCTTATGGGATCGGGCCGTTCGCCCCGGCAGGATTTATATACCACACTTCATGGGAGCGGGCCGTTCGCCTCGGTAGGTTAATAGATGCATTTATGGTTCGCGCCGTTCGACCCTTCTGCAGTGCACAATTTACTTTTATGTTGGATCGGGCCGTACGCCTCGGCATTTCCTATATATGAATTATCCTCATGGAATCGTGCGTAATATTTGGGCTAGAAGCCAGTATATCTAAGGGCTTTCCCTTATTTGAAGTATGACAACCTCTTTGAGGAAATCCATTATATCTATGTATATGCTCTGGTACGGAGGGAACTTGCTAGTTGAGAGTTGAGTAAGTTTTGAAAAAAAAAAGAAAAGTACCACGTAATTTATACCTATTGTTCATATATTTGCCCTGTTTCATACTTAATTCATTTAGTTACTGTTTCTGATATTATTTGACCTCTAATAAGTGTTAAAGTCGACCTCTCATCACTATCTCTTCGAGGTTAGGCGGGATACTTACTGGGTACACGTTGTTTTGTACTCATACTACACTTGCTGTGCATTTTGTTGCATAGGAACATGTATGTCTAGTGGCCTAGCTTGGCACAGCAGCATGGTTGATATGGAGACTTACGTGAGCTGTATCCCCCGAGACGGCCTGCAGCCAGCAGAGTCTCCTTCAGAGTATTGTATTTTCTTTTCTGTCCAATTTGTATCCCAAACAGTTATTGTATTACATTTTTTTCCTAGAAATTGCTCATGCACTTGTGACACCAGGTTCTGGGATGACTTTGGGATTTATTTGTTAATTAAATTTGTTAAGACATCGTTATTTACTTAGTAAAATTTATTGATTATTATATAATGTAGTGAAAAGTAATGGTTTCAAAATACTAAAATAGAAATTGAATTAACTTTTAGTGCCTGACAGAGGTGTCCGGCGTCATCACGACCTTACATAGGATTTTGGGTCGTGAAAAATAATAATAATAATAATAATGATAATAATAATAGTAATAGTAATAGTAACAACAACAACAACACGACCTTACATAGTATTTTGGGTCGTGAAAAATAATAATAATAATGATAATAATAATAGTAATAGTAATAGTAACGGCGACAACAACAACAACAACAACAAGGTGACCATTTTTACTATTTTCTAAACACTACCATCAAAATTGAAATGACATCTTAAAATTAACTATCCACTTTTTCAAAATTCAAACCACTATTTCATATTTCTTTACCAAACTATCAAAAAAATATAAATTCGAATTATTACCCTTAATAGAATAGCAGGTCAAAGTAGGACACGTTTAATGGATTGAAGGAAATTCTTTCTTCACACATGCATATGCTTCACATTAATGAGGTATGCACCTGGTCCACCGGAGAACCAAGTGTATGCCTGAATTCCATGTAGTCCTCTTTAAGATATTCCTCCATCTTGAGAACATCCTGTCTCCTAAAGATCTCCCAAACTGCACCACCATTTTCTTCCTCTGATCCGGCAAACTTGTTCCCAAGAGAAACCACCTGATCAGAAGATAAACTGCCCTCCAATTGCACATTCTGCTCAGAGGGAAAAGAATCACTCGTTTTGCAGATGCAAAATCACTCTTAGGAACTAGATGATCATCTCTATTGGCACTATAGATTTCTCCTTGAGCGTATTTTTTCTTCAACTTATCAATTTTTGAAAGTTGCCACTTATCAATAGTTACATCAGCAGTATGTGTTAAAACATTCATTGGCAACATGAAGAAAAATAGCAAGTTAATTTTTACAATTAAAATAAGACTAGAAAATGGTGTGAAATAATATTAAAAGGTAATTTTAAGTTCTTCAGAGTTACAAACAAATACCACCAGGTTTAGGAGAAGGAAATCCCGGCATTGAGTTGTCAATGCAAGTTTCTGCAGGTCTCCAGTTTTGAAGGTGAATATAGAGCCCACCTTAATAGTTCTACTTTTAGGCATAAAAATTGATCTTTCATTTGGGAAACTTATGTCCAGAAAAGTCTATTCTTTATGTTACTGCATGTGAAACAATAGTTCTAGTTTTGAGAACTCATGTATCTTTTCCATAAGTAGAATATTCTCTGAGTTCGCTATACGTTTCTCCAAGTTCAGTAGCTCTTTGTGTAAATCCAGTATTATTATTTTTAATCAGTAAATCCAGTATAATCAATTATGTTCCGGATATAAAGTAGAACCTGGTTTTCTTTCTTCCTTATCTTTTTCTGTTGCTTTCAAAAATAAAACTTAAAGGTGTATAGCGACAGGAGATTTAATATGTTAAAAATTAATTATTCTAGATCAATTGACACTATGTTAAATTAATAACTAAGTTTGTATAGCCACCCCTCCAGGCCTGTTTTCACATAAGTGTGTTCCAACATAAGATTTAAACAGTTTCTAATGACATCAAAGGTTAGTAATTAATGTGCTGCAGACCAACTATTGAACTCATAGTGCCAACCACATCAGACATATCACAATGGAGCTTTCTCACAGAATCTCCGCGTCCAAGTTCCTCGGCAAATCTATATGCTATATATGTTTTTGGATCCATATCTGGCTTTAATATACCATCTGGAAGTTTGGAAGCAACATTAAGAATACCAGAATGGGGATGTGTGTATTCTTTGTATGGCAAGGCTCTAATGAATTTTGCTCCATGCCGTGGCAACCGCTCCTCGAATTCTATAGATGGGGGCTCGTCCTTGAGCGTAAGAAGTTTGGACCAGAAACTTGGGTGCCTTCGACCTTCAACATACCCCTTAAGAAATTGATGAATATTTTTATCCACCTGAAAGACATGAAGATAAAGAGAAGCTTATCTCAGCGCCGATTGACTGAAGACACATTTTAATCAGCTAGTTTAGAGCCATGGTGATTCAATCAACCAAGAATCATGAACTCCCTGAACTAACAAGATCATATTTCAACTAAACCTAGCATGAATTCTCTGATGATCTTTTTATAGGTAGACCATGTAGTGGTATAATTTCCCATCTCATCCACAAACATGTTCCTCCCATTTAATGCATCACTTCTCGTTTTGGAACTTGCCATTTGCCAAAGTGTTAGGCCACTCTGACTGTAGGAAACATATTTAAACATTTGATGAGATGCTCTTTCTGCTCTTGTTATATACAACTTCAGAGCATAACAAATTAACTAATGAATCAGTTTGGCGCATGATCAATAACACTAGCATCACTGCGTATCAGAAAAGGAAAAAAATGGATTAATAAGAAGATATCTTGCCTCAAGTTTATACATATCAATTTCAGGCTTGAGTTAGATCAGACAACACCCAGGCTACGACATCTGAAAGTTACATTGGATTCTCTAAATATCATTGTTTGGCACAAATATGGAAGTTATTTCTAATTGCATCCGAGGAATAAATTATGCAAAACCCATAACATTAATTGATATCACTTATACGAAAGGAAACCTACTGCCAGATGGCAGCTGCATATCGAAGCAATAACTCATATTATCGGGATATATGACTCTTCAAATACCTGGAGATTAAACGAGAAAAAGGAGCACATGATTGTAACTGGTTACATATCTCTCATAGAAAAATGTGCACTTGCATAATATAAATATAATGTTGTAATTCCAGAAATTGCTTACTCGTGTTGGTTACATCTTGCTTGAACTCGTAAAGTTTTGGTAGATTAAAATATGAAGCGCATGTTCTAACAAAAGATATGAGTCCAGTAAGACATGAAATTAAAGAGAAGGGGCCATCAAAGATGATGCACCTTACACCGATCAAGACAATCAACTGTTGTCACCACCAAATTTGATGAGCCCTCCTTGATTGCTCTGTTACAGAATGCATGCCACATGACCATTGGTTCCCAGCTTAATCCATATGCAAGTTCAAAAATACTACTTACAATAACATGTTCTCCCATTCTCCAATGTGTCTGGAAGTGTTCCAGGCACCCTTCCTGTATGTCTTTTGTAGAAGGACAGAACAAATAATTGTAAGCTGCCTTTCTTCTACTTTTAGAGTTATAGGAACAATGTTCTTCAATGGAGCGGGTCTCAGTAGCAGATGAATTTGCTTTGACTAAGTTTTCAACCTCCATCTTTATCTGTTGAATCCGCTTTTCACCAAAGAAACTCTGAAGCACCAGGCGATTATTTCCACAACCACCTCTCTCCTATGGTGGGCAAGGGATATCACCAGTTTCTATCGCTTTCCACAGGGAGCTTTCTATCTTCATCTGCACAATCTGCATTATTGATCAAGAAGGAAGAAAGTTTTACAAGATAAACATGACATAATTGATTTTCCTCCTAGCAGGTTTTTATCTATTACGAAACTGAACAAATACCACTACCTTACCTCCCATAAAACATTCTTCTCGAATTTCCTGACAGCAGGCCAGACAGAGATCAAAAGAACAAATCGAACAATTTCTATAGAGATCAACAATGAAGGTGCTGCAATTGTTACTGCGACGAAACATAGCATATTAAGGAAATGGGGAAGACAACCAGGACCAAGGGAGAAATAGTGCAAGTCAAAAAAAGGGGCATACCAGTAAACGCGCTCATCCTCATAACAAGTAGCTTTTGGTATCGTCACCCTTGACAGTGACAATCCTGCACCATAGCCACCACTTTAAATGAGATAATTGGTAAATACTTTGTCAAAATACAAAGATTCAACAGGAAATAACCACAGAATATCGACTAAAAACCACCACATCACAGGATGTTTCCCACCTAGAAAAATGACCAAAATAACATCTTGTAAATCTATGCCACACTTAAGCCCTTATGGAAACGAGAGTAATGTTTTGTATGACTAAGATATATAAATGGAAGGAAATAATATATCATGTGAAGTTGCATTATGTTGTAGTTAGTACAAAGAAATGTATCTCAGGCATTGCTAAGTTACTATACCCCATTCGAAAGGCTTCCCAACAAATTAGGTAATAAATCAGACTTCTTAGAAAGGTAATAAAAATTAGGAACTTGAATTCAAGTTACTGTCCTATGAACTTTGGTCTTGCCTCTAAGCTTGATGCCTTCACTAATAAGCATGGTAGTAGAAAACTTGTGCAAACTAGTCAACCTAAGAAGGACCAAATAATACCTCAGAACAAAGGCCATGTGAATAGCAGAATGAAAGGCAAAAGTCCTAAAAGGGTACACACATATCATCGAGACCATGAAAAAGAATGGTATGCGTAATACCTTTTATCTTTGCCTCCATCTCCTTTTCAATGGTTTGATCACGAATAAATGCTCTAAAAAATGGATGAAGTGCATTCACAAGATACTTCAAGGATTTAATTTGTTCGTTGTTTTCCAGTGGTATTCCTAAATATTTTGGATCCTGTAGTATAAGATCAGATAATGCATCGGCATGCCACAATCACAAGCCCAGAAGTCTGTAGCAGAAAGTGGAATGAAGAAACATATATGTGGCAAAATATAACCTTAGGGACCCTATTTTTGCATAAACAATCTTTGAAATTACAGTTCTCATGATAAAATGGGCATTGCTCGACAATTGCTTCCTTTGACAGATTAGGGTACCTACATTGATGATTTGAAGAGAAAATTGGTTGCAAAAAGATCCCCTACATATATTGATGATTTGAAGAGAAAAATGTTTGCAAATAAATCACCTACCAACAAAATAAAAATATGTGTATATGTGTGCACATATGCATGTTTCAAATAGCCAACAGATTCTAAGTTCAGATGGGTGCTTGTTCAGCGGTATTTTGGTTATTTAATTACAGTTTCAAACTATAAGAGGCCCCAAATCTTTACTAATTTAAATCAATAAATTCATAATATAGTCAATGGATCTTCACAATAATCATGTTCACAATCATCCTGTTCATCATCATTTTGCTTTTTCGAAGAAACTTCCACTCTTTTCTTCTCTAGTAATTTTCTATTGTTTCTCCTAAGTATAGATGTAGCTTTACCACCTCCTGCAAGAGATTCCAGTGATTTAGCTGAATGCTTCCTCTTTAAATTACAAAAGTTACAAAAGTTCCTATTTGGTAAATACTTGGCAAAATCTATGGCCAAACGAGTCCTAAGTTTTACCTGACCTAGTTCATATTGTGCATATTTTGAAAGCACTAACAAACTCAAAATATGTGTTCTTACAACCATTGCTTCTAAAAGTTGTGAACTTAAATTTGTGTTCTCACAACCATTGCTTTCACTCTATCTTCTTCTCACATCTTCTACATATGCTTCAAGGGGCCGTCCGCCATTACTGCTTCTCCTCCTGTGTCACCTGATTGCAATATAAGAAAATTGAAGAGTAGAAGTTCACCATTGAAGGTCATTCAAAGCTTTGCTTTCGAAAATATGATTTTTTGAGTTTGTTAGTTGTTTGGATTGGGTGTTGTTCCAGTTGATTGAAAATATAAAAAGGAGTTCAAAATTTAAATTTGAAGTGATTTGGAGTAGATTTGAACAGAGTTTGAGTTAAATTTCAGAAAAGACGCAAGGAAGAAGATGAAGTAAGTTTTTTTAATAATTATGTATAATCTTGTATAACAATATATGAGTGTATAAACACATCTTATACACTTTTATACACCTTTATACAAGCGTCTCTAGACGAACTTCTTCGACGATTTTTAGTTGTAATTCTTGTTCAAAACTAGTCCAAATCTCCACTAAATGACTTCAATATTTATATACAGCCTCCTTGTACTATTTCTAACAAGTCTAAATAACACTCACTCCAAATTTCTCACAAAAGAAAATTTCGAAATTTAAATCCACATATTTAAACTTGTTAAAAATCTAATTTTCATCACCCAAATGGGTTTGGTTTGTTGAACTAATATTTGAGTCACGGTTACTGATTCGAAAAATAACTTAAAAGCTTGAGCAATCTTTTTTAAAAATTAAATAGTAATTTTTGAGAACCTATTGGAGTTGAATGTTGAGTATTAGCCTATTATTTTTGGGCTAATGGTTGTAAATTGAAATACGTGCGATGAAATTAAAAAGTAGGGAACCCAGTTCTTCTTATGTGAAATTTTCCTTGAATTAATCTACTTTTGCAATAAAATTTATTTTTTCAAATATGTTGGAAAAAATTCCTATGTAGTATTTTTCAAACAATCGAACAATCTGGATTTTTATCATGAGAAAAAAAGATGTCTTTTGTAAGTTAGTCGATCATATTTTTGTCTTTTTAGAATGAATTTCAAAACATGGGATACACGTGCAACGCACGTATTTTAATACTAGTACTATATTAAAAGCACGAATGTCATTAGTGGAATGTCGTTCACCTTTTTTACTCTTTAAAAATAGTCTTTACAATAGACAAAATTGTAATTTAATTTTATTTTTCTAATATTTAGGACTTTGAAATAAACTAAAATTTTCTATTATTAAACTTTTGCTTATTTTGAACTAAAATTATTGTCTTAATTATAATTAAACTACTATCCTTTTGTGTATGATAGCATATTATGTAACACTTTTCGTTTCCTTATAGTTTCTCACGACAATTTTCATAGAAAAAATATTTAGATATTCATTCTTCTCATAGGAAACTTATTCTTATAAGAGAAAACTTCTATATATTGTAAATATTAAAAGCAAGAGGTCTGTACTTAATTAAATATTTTTAAATATTGAATGTAATTTTAAAATATTAGTCAAAAATTAATTAAGAGAAAAATTATTGTACGAGTAGGAATGGAGTAAGTCCCAATGCGAAAAAAAAAATATTTCAAACTAAATAGAAAAAGAATCTATTTCAATTATTTTTCAAAATCTTCAAACAAGTAAAATTATTTTTAAGTTGATAAAACTCATAAGTTACATAAATTTATTTCCACAAGAAAAGCACCAGGGTGAAAGAAATTAGAAAATAGAGAAAAAATAGCTATATCATAGTATTATTTGTTACTTATTTTCGAGATTAGGTAACAAAAAATAATACTTTTATCATATATTCCTACCTAAGTCATCAAAAATCACAATAAAGTATATAAAGATCTTTACGGGTAGCTAAATCGGATCAACATTTATCAATTTTAGGAACTTATATTTTCTTTTAATTTCTGTTCAATAGCTCAAATACATTATTTAATAATTACTTTCTTTTTTAAGATTATATATTTATTTTATAGGGTACAGACGTTAAACGCATACTCTAAGACTAATGTAACTAATGGAGTAAGCATATATCAAATGGTTTACACGAGGTTAAAGCAAATTCAATAAATGAAAGACAAGGTAGGTATCCACAATTTTTTTAAGAGGTATACCTATGAGGAAAACCCAGATTAGCCCCGGCGAACTACAAAATTTACTACATTTGGGACCTAAACATATATTGCACTATTGTCTTCTCGTCTGAGTTAAGTCTCGACAAATACACTAATATCTTAATTCAATTATTCTACTAAACATTTGAGTTGAAAAGCGAAAATTTGAAAGTTTCATTTATCTTAGCTAATAGTTAAATTTAGATGTCTTTATAAAAATGTGAATGCCACACCACACTTTGAAAGGTATATATCTAATATTATCATGGACGTATTTGATACAGTGAGTTTAGAAACAATCATAAAAGAAAGCTCTTTTTCTTTTGTTAGAATTATAATTCTTTGTGACTAGTGAGAGTTAACACCAAGTTAAATTTACTTTTATATTTTATTGGTAACACCAAATTTATTTGGGACTGAGAACTTTTTTATTATATTTAATATGGCTTAACGACAAGAAAAGAAAGTACTCCCCTCCCACATCCCATTCCAATCCAACCCAACTCGACCCAATCAAAAAGAAAAAATAGAAAAAAGAAAAAGAAAAAACACAAAAATAGACCACATACCCGCTTTTCCCTAACCCCAAAGACCTAGAACATAGCCATTTGTTGTGAGCATACTTTGATTCTTCAAAGAAATGCCTCTAGATAGATACCAATGCATGATTAGACTCGATTATTGTTCCTCGCAGCAGAAGACAGGTACATCGAAAGGAATGGACGAGGTGACACTGGCCTACGAAGATTATTGTAGTTGTTGTTGTTCTTATTGTTATTTTGTTGCATATTGAATGAGTTGCTGGCAGAGACTTCACCACGATTAATGAAACTCCCAAAATTTCCATGAGAATTGTGAGCAAACATTGCACCACCAAAATTGTAAGGATAGTGAAATGGCATTGATGAAGAACCTTGATAATTGTTGTTAAGAGGCGCAAGTCTACCATTATTGATCTGAGCAGTCACAGTTGTAGCCCTAGGGTTGATTAGGGTGACGGTTTGAATGTCGTTGATGCTAGGGCGGCGACGCTCCGGTGGAGTTGCACTGTTCCGACGACCAAAGTACTTTTGGGCATGACTGGCCACTTGAGTTGGTGTCTTTGAAACCACATAGTATCTTGAGATGTTCTTCCAATCTCCTTTCCCAAATCTGTTCAGTCCCATAAGGAACAGCCTGCACATGATTTTTTTTATTTTTTGAAAATTACATATGTATAAATTAAATTTGAACAAACTATATATGTAAAATTGGAATACAACTTTTTAACAGAAGACTAATCTAAAATGAGACTGAAATCGCTTTACACCAAAATGAAATTACTGTAATATGTATCAAGGGTGACTCTATATATCCTCGCGTGCAGGCAATAGAAGTAAATGAAATTAAATCAATTGCAAAAATACAAATAAATTTCTCGAAGGAAGAATTAATTCGTTTGTATTGATTATAATAAAATTTACGATTCAATGGCCTGGGGGTTACACGATCAAAAGGTATTTCTTTTTATCAAAATAATTTTTCATGGATAACGAAAATTTTATATAAGGTTTGAAGATTAACAAAAAGTGAAAAGCTGAATTCATACATTGGTAAGGGAAAAATAAGAAACAAGTGATTGTATGATAAAAGAACTCAAAGGAGTTAAAAGATTTACCATGCAAAAAGCAACAACTCATAAAATCAAATCAAATAACATGCAGATATGTATGAGAAAACGATAAAGTTGTGATCTATCTATCTATCTCTATATATTATATATATGTTAGTCATAGCTAAAAAAAGAAAAGAACACAAGCAAAAAGAGAACAAAAATTTACTGGTGTTCTCCTTCAGTCCATGGAATCCCACGTCGGCGACGAGGACGGGTTTTTTCAGCTGGAGGTGGTGTTCCATTTTGAGCAGCTTCCATCTCCGAGTGATCATCTTCCTTGTAATTGTGCTGTTGGTTACGATCTAGTTCATAACCATTAGCAGCAGAAGCTTTGTTTTTAGGTATAGGATTTTCCCTTTCAACATCTTTGAAAAGGGATAGGTAGTATTTTTTTATCTCCTCTAGGGTTTTATGGGGGAGTTTAGAAGTAACATATTCAAAGATTGATGGTGAAATTGGATTATTAAACACAGATAAAGCATTATCAAATACTTGTTTCTCTTCGGGAGTCCACTGGTCTATTCGCGCTACATCCTCATTAGCTTGAGGCGTTGCGCTGAACAGACCAAATGTGGACTCTTGGGAGTTTGAGCGCTCTAGGAATTCAGGCCACTCCATTGAAAAAGGACAAGAAAAAAGAGGCTTCAGTGACTCAGAGTGAAGTTATATTATGCTTCTTTTTTTGCACCCAGTTGATGTTTGAGAGTCAATGAGTTGAGGTCTTTTATAGTTGAAAAAAGCTGATTTGAAAGACTAAAATTAAATGCTCCATGTAGGATCAAATGTGAAAATTATTACACTTAGTGAAAGATTACACTCATTGATCAATTTTGAATAGATTCTTTCACATATTGATTCTGTTATACTCACTGATCAATTTTTGAATGGATTCTTCTAGAAATTAATTGACACAATTAAATTTCATTTCTTGATGGACCCAAGAGAAAAATTACGACATTTATCATTTGGTGTTGTTGTTTATAGTGTTTGTTTAGAGCTATTGATCTCTCTTTCGCCATCGAAATGGTTTAAGGTTGGTTGGTTAGCAATTAGGAAAGAAAACAAATAATTGTAGAACATTGGATGTGAAAAAAGTGGATTAATAATGGTATATATATTTTGATTTTAAAATATGGAATCGTTCTTATTAATTTCTTTGTTCCCTCCTTTAGTTACTTCCATTTCCTTAAAACCAGTCCACTATTCTTCTCGGGGGGGTGGGGGTGGG
>ML332427.1:0-10900 GCA_005239505.1 Nicotiana paniculata | reverse complement strand
AACATAACTGCACAACGTACAATTCAGACGAATACAACTTTGAATTACGGGAGAATGTTGGAAAACTAATTCAAAGTTGTAGTAGAAAATCTTAGTTAATTAGGATTTGGTTTATTTATTGTCTTAATACGATTTGTAGTTAGAATTAATATTGGAATAGGCTTTCCTGTTTCTAATTAAAATATGTTTCATATTATTATAAATAGGGGTATTAATAGCTTATTTTATGTGTGGATATTTGTGAGAATTGTAGAGAGCTTTCAGATATTTATATATAATATTTTTCCTTCAGAACCCGTTCTATATCCGTCCTTCTGTTCATAGAAAACATCTAAGAACAACACACATGGTTCTCTCTATTCAAGAACACTTAATGTAGTTTGGATATCAATGGCCCGTAGATGCTCTTTAGTATTTACCGCCATGTTCTCAAATCTAAAACCTTAACCCTCACCACAATTTTATCTCTGCAAAGACATGTCCCTATTGTTTACCCGTAAAATGCTACAGCTGAATTTATACGCGATTTCTAGAAAAGTGAACTAATTTGATCTTGAATTAATAAAATAATTGAAGAAATATATAATACTTAGCCTTTTAATATGGATGAAACATCAATAATGATAGTTCCGTGAATACTATTTCCGTGCACAAGAATGATGAATCAAAAAGCAAGAAAGTAAAACGTATAAAGCATTGTATAGAATATGGTATATGTTTTGCCAGAAAATTCGTATCCTCTACATTGGAAGTTGAGCTCACTATTTATAGTTATTTCTAGGGAAAGAGGTCCTAGGATCATGCCCTCCTTTAATGTCAATAATGAGGGTCATTTATGAAGATGTAATGTTGAACATAAATGCTAAATTCTCTATAATGGACCGATGCTCTTAATGCTGCAGAATATTCCCTAGTAAATGCTACCAGGCGCAAAATATTTAGTACAACTTTATGAACGTTATCCTTTTCGGTGACAAGCGGAGTGGCTGCGTTCAGTCCTCAGCCCCGGCTTGGATTCCACGTGACCTCCTCTTAGTTAACCACGTTTTATATCATATTTTACCCTATACAGATAGTCCCCATGCTTTCCAGTGACATAACTTTGTGTTACTGGGAAGTTGGTAGAAACACCTTTTTGGCGCGAATTACTATAACTCCCTTTAAAGGTTTCTGACAGTTGATTAGACGCTCGTCTCTCCGCATTTAATGCCCCAAACACACGTCATCCCATTATTTAGCAAAACTTTTGCCGATTATTGAGGTAATCATGGCCATGAATTTACCCGCCAAAATTTTACTTATACTTAACTTTCTTTTCCTTTGCGTTTCACAATTGCTTGAGCTTCTGATTTGCATCCTTGTTTTCCATCCCTTCTCTAATTTTCTTCAGACACAAAATATTTTCCTTCTCTTTTTCTAATGGCTCTTAACGTGTTGGTTCTACGAAGAGCAAGAACAAAACCGAGGATTCTTTTCCTCCAACAGTGTGTTCCAAACCCATCATCTCAAGAATAATTAGTACTTCGAAGGATTTTGAAGGAAAATTTCATATTTATGACCCTCGTACATGGGCTGTTAGTATGTATCCTTCTTCCATTCGTCCTTCTAGTATTCCCACTGTGAAGGAGGACTGCCACTGCCATGAGTTAGATATTATTTCTCCTGATCTATCGGAGCGAGTGACCTTTCCCAAGGAAGGTTTAACATATTTTTTAACGTATCCCTTACTTTAGGTGTGTTTTCATTGAGCGGAAAGCTTGATTCCGTGATTGTGGAGTTTTTCCTTCGCTACCAGGTATGCTTGGCACAAGTATGTCCTTCAGTGTGGAGGATGATTGCCTACCTTCGGCGTTTGTGTCAAGAAACTGGGGAGGAGCTAACCTTAGCTCATATGATGAATCTCTATTCCCCTAAAATCTTCCGTTCGAGAATGATAAACCTTTGAAAACGTGGCCACCATGCTTTGCTATCTAGCATGAAGGATGAAAGCTACCGTGGGTGGATTGAACAGTTCGTTGCAGTTGCCACCAACGACATCATTCTAACCGTGGGTGGATTTGAACCCTTTTGACTTGTTCACGAAACTAGGTCTACCCAAGGTCTCTGTTGTTGTCCCCGAGGAGGACGTTTTGGCAGATCTTGCTGATATAGTGAGGCTGCTTCAAGAAGCACTTACTTAAACATGTCTCTCCGGCCCTGTTTCCGGTGAAAATATTTCTTTACGGAGTCCCCGCCCATAGGATAAACAAACAAAGAGAAGACATTCTTCCACGGTCGGGGAAAAGAATAAAAGGCCAAAGATTGATGCCCCCGAGTCATCTCCGGTGGTGATGATGAGTGGTCCTCCTTCTGGGCCGGTCATAGACACTGTGATGATCGATGATGATGGAGAAGCTAGTGATGAGCGAGCTTCTTTACATAGACGGCGACGATTCACATCATCTCAACAGGATGCTCGACCTGTTGAGGTAACTACACTAACTGAAGATGATGTCTCGGAAATTTGGGGAGAATCTTATTTTGTTTAATGTGCTAACTTCCTCTTTCGAGCCACAATTGATGTAACCGGTATCGCGGGGCTGAGTACCGGGCCCATGTCGTCTTTGGTTGCCGAGCATTAAACAACCAGTTGTTGATACCCAATTTTCCCCTCATATTTTTAAAACGTATATAGAGGTAGCTGTTCAGCGTCCGCATCATCTCTGTTTTCCCTCCTTTTGCTGTACCTAGCTATTCATTCAGAGGTTTTGTATCATAATAGAATACCTTTTAGCGTATTTTTCTTAGATGATTATGACATGTTGACTCCGGGTTTTGGGGTTGGCTGAACTGTTTAACTGTTTATTAGCCTAATGTATTTAGTCAATTCTGTATACTTTATGAAATGCTTGCAACTGGTTGGGATTTTGGAAAGAAACTGTAAATATGTGATTATTGGCTAGCCTAGTTCCACGATAGGTGCCATCACGGACGGTTTAGGATTTGGGATCGTGACAGTTTGGTATCAGAGCCTAGGTTACATAGGACTCAACGCTCATGAGCAGGTTTAGTAGAGTCTTGCAGATCGGTACAGAGACGTCTGTACTTATCTTCTAGAGGATGCAGAACTCTTAGGAAACATCTCTATATTTCTTGAACTCTTTTGTGCTAATCTATTGATTCTTGAAATCTAAACTTACGTTGTTTCATTCTCTCACGGATGGTGAGAACACGCAATACCGATCAGGGTGACCAGACACCAGCTAGACCAGCGAGAGGTCGAGGCCGCGGTCGAGGTCGTGGTAGAGGTAGGGGGCCAGTCTGCGCAACAGCCGGGACAGTACCACAGGATCCCCCTATCGTTCAGGATCAGGTTCCCGCCGATGGTGCTCCAGCGGGACAGGCTCAGGCACTGGTAGTGCCTATTATTATTCTTGGTGTTCAGGAGACCCTGTCTCAGATATTGACGGTGTGCACCAGTTTGGCTCAGGCAGTCGCTATGGCTACTACTGCAACCACAGCTCAGGCCGGGGGAGGCAATTAGACTCCAGCTGCCCGAACACCTGAGCAGGCTGTATGGGGTATTCAGGCACCGGGAGCAGCCCCAGCTCAGCTGGTTGCTCCGGTCCAGGATTATATAGTCCCTGCTATGCCTGAGGATGAGCATCGCAGGTTGGAGAGGTTCAACAGACATCAGCCTCCGACTTTCAGCGGTACATAGGGCGAGGATGCCCAAGGGTTTCTAGATAAGTGCCAGAGGATACTACATACTGAGGGTATTTTGTAGACCTGTGGGGTATCATTTGCTACATTTTAGTTTGCGGGTGCTGCTTTTACTTGGTGGGAGTCATTCGAGACGCGTAGGCCGGTTGGTTCAGCACCTCTCACTTGGCAGCAGTTCTCCACGATCTTTTTGGAGAAGTATGTTCCTCAGTCCTACAGAGAGGAGCATCGCAGACAGTTTGAGCAGCTGCGCCAGGGTGAGTTGTCAGTTACTCAGTACGAGATGAGGTTTTTCGAGTTGGCTAGACATGCTTCTGAGATTGTCCCTACTGATAGGGAGAGGGTTAGGAGGTTTGTAGATGGTCTTATTTATCAGCTCCGACTAGTTATGACTCGGGAGAGAGTATCAGATGCTTCATTCGAGCAGTTTGTTGACATTGCTCGAAATATTGAGTCGGTTCGCCGCCAGGAGCGGGAGGAGAGGGAGGCCAAGAGGTCTCGTGGATCGGGCAGTTCTAGTGGTACTCCCTACAGGGGGCAGTTTCAGCATGGTAGAGGCTGTTTATTCAGGCCTCTTTAGTTAGTCTGCCCAGCTTATAGTGGTGTATCTTCGAGGCATGGTCCGCGTGGTTCTCAGCCAGATCTTACTTCATTTGGTGCCCTCCCAGCTCAGAGTGCAGCTTGAGCACCACCAGTTCAGAGTTCTCCTATGCATGAGTCTTCCAGTGGCCGTTCTGGTGCCAGGGGTTTCTATCAGTCCCGCCTCCAGCTCCAGGGAGTTGTTTTGAGTGTGGAGAGTTCGGGCACATGTGGAGGGAGTGTCCCCGTCGTCTCGATGGTTCTTCTCATCAAAGGGGCCAGCCCTCGACTTCAGCTCCAGTTCCTTCAGCACCCGCCCAAGCAGCCAGGGGTGGTAGTCAGTCAGCTAGAGGCCGCCCTAGAGGGGGAGGTCGAGCAGGTGGAGGTCAGGCCTGTATGTATGCATTTCCAGCCAGGCCAGATGCTATGGCCTCAGATGCAGTGATCGCAGGTATTGTCTCAGTCTGTTGCCGAGATGCTTTGGCTTTATTTGACCCTGGTTCTACAAATTCCTATGTTTCTTCATATTTTGCCCGTTTTCTGGATATGCCCCGTGAGTCTCTAGTCACCTCTGTTCATGTGTCGACTCTGGTGGGCGATACTGTTGTTATGGACCGTGTGTATCGGTCGTGCATGATATCTATTGGGGGTCTGGAGACCCGAGTGGACCTACTGTTACTCAACATGGTCGATTTTGATGTTATATTGGGCATGGATTGGTTATCTCCATTTCATGTTGTTCTTGATTGTCACACTAAGACCGTGAACTTAGCTATGCCAGGATGTCTGAGGGTTGAGTGTAGAGGTTCTTCTGAGTATATGCCTAGGAGGGTGATTTCCTACCTGAAGGCTCAGCGCATGGTTGAGAAAGGGTGTTTATCTTATTTGGCTTTTGTGAGGGATGTCAGTGGTGAGACTCCCGCTATTGATTTGGTTCATGTGGTTCGTGACTTTCCGGACGTGTTTCCTGCAGACTTGCCAGGCATGCCACATGACAGGGACATTGATTTTGTATTGACTTGGTGTCAGGACCCAACCTCTTTCCATTCCACCTTATCGTACGGCAAAAGTGGAGCTAAAGTAATTAAAGGAGCAGCTTCAGGAACTCCTAGATAAGGGGTTCATTCGGCCTAGTGTGTCACCTTGGGTTTCACCGGTGTTGTTCGTAAAGAAGAAGGATGGTTCTATGCGTATGTGTATTGATTATCGGCAACTGAACAAAGTTACGGTGAAGAATCGGTATCCCTTGCCTCGTATAGATGACTTGTTTGATCAGTTGTAGGGTGACAGGGTATTTTCCAAGATTGACTTGCATTTCGGTTATCATCAGTTGAAGATTCGGGGGCCAGACATCCCGAAGACTGCTTTCAGGACTAGATATGGTCATTATGAGTTCCTGGTTATGTCATTTAGGCTGACCAATGCCCCAGCAGCCTTTATGCACTTGATGCACAGTGTATTTGCCTTATCTGGATTCTTTCATCATCGTGTTTATTGACGATATCTTGGTGTATTCACGATCTCGGGAGGATCATGAGCAGCATTTGAGAGTTGTACTTCAGACCTTGAAAGAGAAGTGATTGTATGCAAAATTTTTGAAGTGTGAGTTCTGGCTTGGTTTAGTAGCATTCTTGGGGCACGTGGTGTTCAGTGGAGGTATTCCGGTTGATCTGAAGAAGGTAGAGGCGGTGCATAGTTGGCCTAGACCGTCATCAGCTACTGAGACTCGCAGTTTCCTTGGTTTGGCAGGGTACTACCGCCGCTTCGTAGAGGGGTTTTCATCTATTGCAGCACCTATGACCAGACTGACCCAAAAGGGTTCTCAGTTCAGGTTGACTGAGGAGTGTGAGGAGAGCTTTCAGAAGCTCAAGTCAGCATTGACTACAGCTCCGGTACTAGTTTTGCCTACTGGTTCGGGTTCTTACACAGTCTATTCTGATGCTTCTAGAGTTGGTTTGGGAGCGGTATTGGTGCAGGACGGTAGGGTGATTGCTTACGCGTCCAAGGAGTTGAAGGTGCACGATCTTGAGCAAGCAGCTATTGTTCACGCCTTGAAGATTTGGCGTCACTATTTGTATGGAGTGCATTGTGAGATTTTCATTGATCACCGTAGTTGCAGCATTTGATTAAGGAGAATGATCTGAATTTGCGTCAGAGGAGGTGGTTGGAACTTCTCAATGATTATGACCTCACTATTTTATATCATCCGGGGAAGGCCAATGTAGTGGCCAATGCCCTGAGTCGCAGAGCAGAGAGTTTAGGGAGTCTAGCCTACCTTCCAGTAGCAGATCGGCCATTAGACCTTGATGTCCAGGCTTTAGAGGGTTAGTTGGTGATATTGGATCTATCAGAGCCCCCGTGGGTATTGGGTTATGTAGCCTCCGTGTGTTCTCTTTACGATCAGATTAGAGCACACCAGTATGATAATCCACATTATTTTGTTCTTCAGGACAGGGTCCGTTGCGGTGATGCCAGGGATGTGGTTATTGGTGATGATGGGGTCATGAGGATGCAGGGCCGGATTTGCGTGCCCAATGTAGATGGGCTTCGAGATTTGATTCTAGCCGAGGCCCATAGTTTGCGGTATTCCATCCATTCGGGTGCCACAAAGATGTATCAGAGTATGAGGCAGCATTATTGGTGGAGGAGGATGAAGAAAGATATTGATGAGTTTGTGGCTCGGTGTCTCAACTGTCAGCAGGTAGAGTATGAGCACCAGAGACCAAGTGGATTTATTCAGAGATTTGATATTCCGGAGTTGAAGTGGGAGCGGATTACCATGGACTTCGTAGTTGGACTCCCACGGACTTCGAGGAGGTTTGATGCTATATGAGTTATTGTGGATCCGCTGACCAAGTATGTGCACTTCATTCCTGTTTGTACTACTTATTCTTCGGAGTGGTTAGCTGAGATTTATATCAGGGAGATTGTATGATTGCATGGGGTTTTAGTTTCTATCATTTCCGACAGAGGTACTCAGTTCACATCTCAGTTTTGGAGAGCCGTCCAGAGAGATTTGGGTAATCAGGTCGAGTTGAGCACATCATTTCATCCTCAGACCGACGGGAACTCGAAGAGTACCATTCAGATTTTGGAGGATATGTTGCGTGCATGTGTCATTGATTTTGGGGGTTGATGGGACCAGTTTCTGCAACTAGTGGAGTTTGTACATAATAACAGCTATCAGTCGAGTATCCATATGGCTCCGTATGGGGCTTTATATGGTAGGAGGTGCAGATCTCCGGTTCGTTAGTTTGAGCCGGGCGAGGCTAGACTATTGGGCACAGACTTGGTTCAGGACGCGTTGGGTAAGGCGATGTTGATTCAGGAGCGTCTTCGCACGGCACAGTCTAAGAAGAAGATCTATGCGAACCAGAAGGTCTGGGATGTGTCTTTCATGGTTGGGGATAAGGTGTTGCTGAAGGTGTCAACCATGAAGGGTGTTATGCGGTTCGGGAAGAGGGAAAAGTTGAGTCCCAGGTTCATTGGGCCATTTGAGGTGCTTCAGAGGATTGGGGAGGTGTCTTATAGACTTGCCTTGTGATGCGAGGCTAGAATGCATAGTTTAACATGTAATATACCTTACATTTGTGGTGCGTTAATGATAAAAATACACTTGTTATGTGCTTAATGGAGTTTATTTCATGTGTAGGTGAATTGGAGATGGAAACGGAGCTAAAGGGATGCAAATACGTCGAAAATACGCAAAAGGAGACACTCATGCGATAGCCGGGCGTTTTCCCCCTAAAGACAGGCAACCCCTGGCATTAGGGGGGCGTTTACCCCATAAGGCCAGGCAGCCCCTGGTGTTAGGGGGGCGTTAGGGACCAAACGCCAGGCCTGCCCTGGCTTTAAGGGTGCGTTAGAGCCCAAACGCTCGGGGTCCCAGGTTCGGTCAAATCCGAGTTTTGACGAGTTGAAGTGTTTCCCGGTTGAAATAGAAGTCTCCTACATGGTTAGGGTTTGCCCTAAACATATAATTAGACCCCCAAAACACAACTTAAAGGAATTGAGAGGAGATTCGGAAGGCGTTCGAAGGATTCAACAAGAGAACAACATAGAAGTGACCAAACATTGATTTCTACATCTTGTATTCATTACTTTGTATTTCAATTATGCAATTTATTTTAGTTTTGATTCTTATAAACATGAGTAGCTAAATTCTTTAGTCTAGGGTTTTGGTAGAACCCGTTGGGGATGAATTCATTGTGATATTAATATATTTTGGTTGATTAATCTCTTTTTGTTCAACTACGTTCTTATTGTAGTTGATTGAAAGGGCCCTTGATTAACTATTCCTATTTATTATGTATCTACTTGAGAGAGAGTGCATATTTAGGTAGTTGCTTGAACAACACCACTCCCGGAGTATAGACGAAAGTCATAACTGAGGGTTTAGAGGTTAGATTAGAGATAATGATACCTCGGGTGCAATCTAAAGTGAGCTGTATTGCGATCTAGCTAGCGTAACTTGAGAGAGTGCGTCTAGTAAATTATCATAATTACTTGAGAGAGATTTATGATAGTTAGAGTGTTCATGATTGACAGCGATAACCAATTAAACTATAAGAAATATCCGAGGAAGAATTCACCAACGGGGGAAACCATATCCTTAGACCTTATTTATCATTGTTTACATTATATTGTAGTTAATTGCTAGTTTATTATTATTCTTAGTAGAATTAGTTAAACATCACCAAATTGATATTCAAAAGTCTTGAGAAACCTGATTAAGCAACAATTTAGTATTTTATAGACTTAATTGATACGTAAATTCCCCGTGGGGTTGACTCTAGGCGTAATAGCTCGGATTATATTTGCNATTATCAATTGAGTTGAAAGAAATACAAAATTCTGAAACATAGTCAATTTTCTTTAAAATTTTCGTTTTCACATTGAAAGTTTAACGTTTGCTAAGTGTTGCAGGTGCATGCCTAGAAACTCATCGAGGACTGGTGAAGTAATTGAAGCCTTATCAGACCCCGAGAAAGTTTTCAGGGCCATAAACCGGACCAACCGGAAAAGCAAATATCAGCTACAAATTGAACAAATTGAAACCGACTTGGAAGATCCACACAACCGATAAAATCACGGGGAAGACGTGGTGGACCCAGAAGCTCAAATAGGGGCAGAGGCTCCTTTATATGACTGCGCACAACCCACAACTGAGAATCTGGCCATAGCGATACTGGTTCCTCAGATACAGGCCGAGTCCTTTCAGATTACAAATAATATGCTGCACCTATTGCAGAACAAAGGGCTATTCTCAGGGTCGTACATTGAAGATCCCCAGCAGCATTTAAAGAACTTCCTGTCAATTTGCAAAACTCAAAGGCAACCAAATGTCACTCAGGAGGCAATAAATTTGTTGTTGTTTCCATTCTCAGTGACTGGTGCTGCCCAAACTTGGCTAAACTCACTCCCCATCAATTCCATTACCACATGGGAGGAGTTAGTCAAACAGTTCGTGAACAAGTTTCATCCACCCAACAAGACTGCTCAACAAATTGATGAAATCTTGAGCTTTAGATAGAAACCAGTTGAAACATTACAAGAGACATGGGAAAGATTTAAGAGTATGCTGGTTATCTGTCCACATCATGGCATTCCAAAGCAAATGCTAGGGCAGCGTTTCGACATGGGTTTGGTTGATACTGTGAAAGTGAATGTTGATGCTTCGGCTGGTGGAGCATTCCTGAGCAAAACGTGGAGAGAGAGTCAAATCTTACTTGATAAAATGGCACATAATTCAGGATGGACAACCAGGAATGCACCCATTACTTCTGTAGTTCATTCAGTGCCATTCGATCCATCTAATACCATTGCGGAGAATGTGGCCACCTTGATAACACAGATGAGATACTTACTAAGAGGGTGGAAGAATCGGGGAAAAAACAGCAGGTACACATCATTGACACAACCAATGGGGGCTTATGCACATCTTGTATTTGTCAACCACTTGGTAACCACTGGAATACAGAAAGTCATCACCCTCCTTATACATAAAATATGAATTATGTGTCAAATTATGGAAGCCAAAGACAAGGGGGAAGAACTGGGGTTAGCAAGCTCAACCATATAGACCATCCCAACAACAACAAAACAGTGGAAATATGGGTGTCAAAGGACCGCAAGGTAATGCGGAACCGTTTCATAGGCCACAGGGTTATAATCGTCAGAATCAGCAACAATCATACTACCCTCCTCAGCAACAACAAGGGGAAGGCAAGAAGATGGGTTTCCCAGGTTAGAAGCTATGATGCAGCAGGTAATTGGGTCAAATGCAAAAATCAGTGAGAGAGTAGATGTTCATAATGCATCTATTAAAAATATTGAAGTAAAGTTGGGGCAGATATCTATGGCAGTGAACAATCGGCCTCCTGCAACTTTACCTGCAGACACTCAGGTAAATCCTATTGACCAGGTTCCAAGGCAGCTGATGGAAGTGACTCTTCGCAGTGGCAGATAATTAAATGTGGATCTGGAAAGAGCTCATGAAAGCTGGCAGACCGAAAGAATGGTACCCATGCAGATTGAACTTGATGCTTCAACAATATTGACCAAGGCAACAGTGCAACCTAGTGAAGAAGAACCCAGTGTACAGAGTGAGACTGAAAAA
>ML332426.1:0-14253 GCA_005239505.1 Nicotiana paniculata | reverse complement strand
TTCAATTTGTGGTTGATGTTTGCTTTTCCGGTTGGTTCGGTTTAGGGCATTGAAAACTTTCTCGGGGTCTGATAAGGCTTCAACTACTTCACCAGTTCGCGATGAGTTTCTAGGCATGCACCTGCAACACGTTAGCAAACGTTAAACTTTCAATGTAAAAACGAAAATTTAAAGAAAATTGACTATATTTCAGAATTGACTAAGCGGGCGTTGCAAATATAATCCGGGGTATTATTCCCAGAGTCGATCCCACAAGGAATTTACGTATCAATCAAAGCTTTAAAATACACAACTTTTACTCAATCAATTCTCTCAAGACTTTTTAATATAAATTGGTGATGTTTTACTAATTCTACTGACAATAACAATAACTAACAATTACTAACAATGTGTTGTAAACAATTATGATAAAAGTCTAAGGCTATGTTTTCCCCCCNGGTTCCACCAAAACCCTAGATTAAGAAAATTAGCTACTCATATTCATAAGAATCAATTCTAAAATAACTTGCATAATTGAACTACAAAATAATAAATAAAAGCTATAAAAATTAATGTTTGCTTCACTGAGTAGTAATCCACAGGTTTTTATTCACTTCACTGGCTTCCTATCTTCCCAAGTTGTGTTTTGGGGTCTATTTATATGTTTGTGATAAACCCTAAATATGTAGGAGACTTCTATTCCAACCGGGAAACACTTAAAACTCTTTAAAACTCGGAATTGACCAGACCTCGGGACCCAGGCGTTTGGTCTCAAACGCCCCCTTAAAGCCAGGGCAGACCTGGCTTTAGGGGTCTAACGCCCCACTAACGCCAGGCTGACCCTGGCTTTAGAGGCCAAAACGCCCGGGTATAGCCCGGGTCACTCCTTTTTGACTATTAAGCGCATTTTCGACGTTCATGCATCCATTTAGCTCGATCTCCATCTCCAATGCACCTACACATGAAATAGACTCCATTAGGCACATACGAAGTGTATTTTTATCATTAATGCACATAAAATGTAAGGCATATAACATGTTAAACCATGAATTCTAGCCACGCATCAACTTGGCCCAAAGAGGACAATATCACACCATGTTAAGAGTGTCTTTAGGCTACTATATCCCAAATAGTAGTATCAGAGCCCAGGTTCAGTGGGACGAGTATGGAGATGGCTTAAAGTAGGCTCTGATACCACGTAGTAGAGGAGAAATGACGTAAACCTGCTCTGATACCAGTTGTTGGGCTACAGTAGCCCAAAGTCACTCTTAACAAGGTGTGATATTGTCCGCTTTTGGCCAAGCCCACACGGTTTTCCACAAAAGGCCTCACACTATTAAGAGATCCCTACACCTTATATGTAGACTCCCAATCTTTTCAACTACCAATGTGGGACTTTGTTCGCACACCCAACATATACTGTTTGGACTACTGCCGCCATGTTCTAGTTTTCGTTTAAATATTTTCATTTCTTTTGCAATATGTGGTTAGGTTTAGGGTTAAAATAATTTTTATGAATATTGTAGGAATTATGCCAAACGGGTTGCTGCTGCCTCTGCTAGCACCGCCGCTGTCGATGCCACCGTCGCTGCCGCTTCTGTTGTGACTTCTTCTGAACATGAAGAGTTTTCTCCAGAGAGTTCCATTGTTGTTCTTAATTCCTCTAGTTTATAGTCATTTAGTTTTCAGCATTATTACCGTAGTTTTTATTTTTTCTGAGTTTGCAACTATGGCTTTTTTTAATGTATTTACTGTTAAAGTAAGGGAGATGACCTTGGAAAATGTTGTTAATGGATTTTGTTGTTCTTGTCTAAAATTTTTAGCGTCTTTTTTATCCCTTAATTTTGTTGCATTATCATTTGAGAAGTATATAGTCTCATAATAATCTAATGTTGTGCTTTGAATTATAATTAACAGTAATTTTTTTGAAAATATAAGCATAATCTCATTAAAAAAAAGCATTATTTCTATAGAAGCTTTAAAAATTAGAAGCTCTCGGTAAATTTTGTTTTCGAAGAACTGAAAGAAGGAAAAAAAGTTGAAGAATTACTCCATATATTTATGTTTTTATATGAGTATACAATTTGTGAAAGTTAGTATAATAATTAATATTCTCTACAAAAATTCGGTGAAATTACGATGGTTGTTTTGTGGCGGACCGCCGCAATATGCGATATATTTGAGAAGTGCCATATTTGCATTTGTAAAAGTGGTGGTGCCACTATCTTAATTTCAGATTTCAGCATATTGAAATCCAAGATCTCACTCTTCCAACTAGAACTCCCTTCTCTCACTCTCCCAACCCCAATTTTATCAAACCCTCTCTCCAGCCCACCAACCAAAACCAATTCGGCATCGTCGTCGACTCCCTCTTCTCTCCTCTCATATTCTCTTTTCTTCCCCTCTTCTTGACAAGGATACATCGATGTTGATTGGGAAGAAACTATGAAGCTTTTGGTCTCTGAAAAAGTTGCGAGGAGTTAGGTTCAGTTAGGTCCTCTCTATTTCTCTATGATTTGATTACTTACTAATGTGGTTCTAGGTTTTCATTGTTAGTTCGCTTTTTCTCTGTCAATATAGTTGGTGAATCTATGCTTAACTTGCTTTTTTTTCCTTCAACAATTGTATGTATTCATGTGGATATAGGGTTTCATTGTTGGTCGATTTTGCTCTGTCAACATAGTTGATTGAATTGTGCTTTGCTTGATTTTTTTCTTCAATATCTGTTGCTCTAAGGTATCGTTTAATTTTTGGTCGTCTATTATTATATCCACTAATTGAGTTGTGTGATTGTATTGGTCGAATGATTGGATTGCTCTTATGTAATTGACTGTAGTATAATTTTGAGTGATTCTTCATCTTGCAAATATTCTTTCACCTTGATATTTAACAGTGAATTCTCAAATGGTGGAAAGTACATGCTATGTCTTCGAGCCATGCAGTTATGTAGTTACCACAGACAAAACTTACATTTGAATTGAGCTTCTGCTAGCCTTTTCAGAAAATTTTTTTACCTACTCAATATTTGAAGTAGATTCTCATGAAGGTTTTGTTACTTGTTCAGAATCTTGCTTTTATTATTTGAGGTATTTTTTTAACATTTGGTAATGCTGCAAGCTTATATGCCATTATACAAAACTATTGGTTCCATGGTTGATCAGATTTCTAGTAGATCCATCAATTTACAGTTCATCTCAAGTTTGAAGGTATATGTTGTTTTCTTTGTACAAGAGTATCTGGTTCAATATTATGAATCTTCTTAAAAGTGATCTTGTTTCACACTAAAATTTCCATTTTAACTACCTGCTTAGTGCTTGGGCATGCTATCTTTGTATTATTTTGCAATTAGATCATTCTAAATTCTCTTTGAAAGAAGTGAAGTGTTTCCTTTTCTTAATTGAATGTGATTTAGTTTTAGACTCGAAATATACTTGGACTATCTGTTTAGTGCATGTTTTTTTGTATACCTAAAACATCTTAGGATATATTGTTTCTTTTCTCCAGGATATGGTTCACTATATTGAGATCAAGAAGAAACAATCATCTAAGGCTGAAGTCTAGAGTTCTTTGAGGCAAAAGGTAAGGAAACAAATGTTATACATTGTGCCACGCGCCTAAACAGAAATGCTCACAAAAGGACCAAGAAAAACAAACAGAGGCTGTCCATTTTTTCAGCTTTGTCTACATTTGCACCAGGCTATTTTCTGTTGCTAGAATCAATTCATGTTAATTCCAACCTTTTATACATGGGTCTCACAATGTTTGTTTTACACTAGAATTTGGTGTGCAACTTTCTTAAGGAGTTTTAACGTTTACAAAAATGTTGATTAACTAAAGTATTTTAATATTCAAAATATATGAAAACTGATTACTACTTCCTTTATCCATATTTTTTTGGTATTACTATTACTTTGTGGGCGTTTGGACATAAGGATTGTAAAATTCCAAAAAATAAAATCTTACTTTTTTTATAGTTAAAACGGTAATTGAAAATTAGAGTTGTGCTTGAACATGAATATAATTTTGGGTTATTTTTGAAGTTTTGTGAGTAATCTGAGTGAATTTTGAAAAACAGCTTTTTTGGAGTTTTTCAAATTTTCGAAAAATTCCAAAATTCATCTTCAAGTCAAAATTCCAACGTTTTGAGTAAACAGACCCGTACCCATGTTCCGACAGTATGAGGAGGACCATAGTAAAATATGGAATTTGGGCGTATGCCCGAAATTGAATTCCGAGGTTCATAGCCCGAGAAATGAATTTTTGAAAAAAAATTGTTTGATTGAAATTTAAAGGAATTAAAGAAAAGTGAATTAATGTTTGAACTCGTTAGTACCGGCACATATTTTAGTTCCGGAGCCCGGTACAGGTTTATTATAGCACATATGTCATGTCTGTGAAATTTGGTGGAAATCGGAGTTTATTTGACGTGATTCGGACGTCCATTTTAGAAAATAATGAATTAGAAGTGTTCTTGAGAAATTCACGAGTTTTGATGTTAAATTCGTAGTTTTAAGTGTTATTTTTGTGATTTGATCGCACGAAGAAGTTTGTATTATGTTTCTAGACTTGTGTGCACGTTTGGTTTGGAGCCCCAAGGGATCGAGTGAGTTTCAGATAGGCTACAGAGTGTTTAGACTTGGAAAGATATAGCTGATGTATCTGGTGTCTGGTGCAGGCGTCTGATCTCGCAATTGCGAGATCAGGCTTTGCAATTGTGAAGGTGACATGCCTGGTAATTACGAGAATTTTTATCGCAAATGCTAAGAGGCCTGGGAAGGCCATCCTCGCAAATGCGAAACACTGCCCCCAAATGCGATGGTCTATGGTCGCTAATGCGAAGGCTGCAGAAATGCAAAGTGTTCGCAATTGCGAAACCCATCTAGAATTTGCGAGCTTCACAAATGCGAAGCTCCAGTCACAAATGCGACATCTGCAGCCTGTTAAGTTTGGACTTAGATGGGATTTTCACCCTGTTTCCAATTCTTTCGAACCTTAAACCCCAAGAGGCAATTTTTCAAAGAACAAAACTTCTTTAAATCATAAGTAAGTGATTTCTAACTATTTCTTTCAATTCTTTACAACTTTTTACAATATTGCAACCTAGAATCTAGAGTTTTCATGTTAGAATTGGGGATTTTTGGGTAGAATTTAGGAAATTCGAAATTTTGGGATTTAGACCTCGAATTGAGGTCGGGTTCCAAAACTAATTATATATCCGGGCTCGGGGGAAATTGGATAAATGGATTTCTGTCCGAACCTCCAGTTTGGCTCAAGCAGGCCTGGGGTCGATTTTTGTCTTTTGGTAGGAAGAATTAGGGAAAGCATAATTTTTTATTAAAGTTAGTTTCTTTAGCAAAAATTAATGATATTAAACTAATTATGATTAGATACAAGTGGGTTGGACGCAAATTCTAAAGGAAAAATTGTAATTTTGCAGTGACTGGTCTGCGAAATTGAGATAAGTGTTTGGTCTAACTTTGACTTGAGGGATTAAGAATCCCCAACTTAAATACTATGTGAAATTGCATGTCTGTGGTGTATAAGTGAGGTGACGAGTATCTATGCGCCACCAAATTATCTGTTTAGTATGTTCCCTTCCCCGTTTGCAATTTGTTAAACTCCTATTTTAATTGTTTCATGATTATTGATGCTTCCATGTCTACTTGTTTTTGTCCACTTGTTTTATTAAATCTTGTTTCACTTATTTGAAAGTATTAATTTTTCCTTTTTATCATTGTGGTATATTAATGGTTTAGATGGTTGTCAGTGTTTCATGATACATTCCGGTTGGTTTCGCTGTGTAGTAATAATTGGTGAAATTTTTTTAATTGTATAGCTTTCCGTTTACATTAGTTGAGACATAAATATTATGAAGGATTTTAATCTAGATTGTGAAACCCTTATTATAAGTGATGAAATGCGATTGACTGGGGGGAGCGGGTTGCATGCCGCAACAAGGAGTAATAAATGTGGACATGTGGGATCCGGTTGCACTACGCAATAGGAGGAATAAGAGTTATATATATATATATATATATATATATATATATATGTTTAGGAGTAATAAGGGTGGACAGGTGGGATCGGATTGCACGCCGCAACAAAGAGTAATAAGGGAGAATATTTATGTTTTACTGGTTATATGATGGAAACTGGAATACAAACTGTTTTATTTTGTTGTCTTCATATTCTGCTCTTACCGTTATTTAAATTGTAACATGGAAATTCTCGTAAGGACTGGTCATAGCTGAGATCTGGAAAGATAGCTAGGTTATTTATTTATTTACTGCAATTTACTGTTACATCTATTTTAGTATTTCCTTTTGCTTTATTAAATATTGAACAAAGGTTATATTATAAATGCCCCGTCGTAGCCTCGTCGAGGTTAGTCTCGGCATTTACCAGTACATGGGGTCGGTTGTACTGATACTGCACTCTGCACTTCTTGTGCAGATCCAAGTTCCGGTCAGAGTTGATTCTGAGTAGTAGCTGATTATTCGCACGGAGACACGAGGTAGATCTGCTGGCGTTTGCAGATTCCTGGAGTTTTCTCCTTATTGGTTATTTACTGTTTTAGTTAATTCAAACAGATATATAATTTCTTTCAGAAAATACTTATAGTATTCTTTAATCGTTCGTGAATTGAGACTCCAAATCCTTGGTAGCTAGATATTAGCATTAGTCGTGATATCATTTTATTCCTTCATAAATTATTTTGATATCATTTATTGGATAATAATAGACCTCGTATTATATTTCAATTCTTTTAAGTTCTGAATCCCTCTAACATTGGCTTGCCTAGCAAGTATGGTGTTAGGCGTCATCATGGCCCCGTGGGTAGGGAATTTGGGTCGTGACAAGTTGGTATCAGAGAACTAGGTTGCCTAGGTCTCACAATTCATAGACAAGCTTAATAGAGTCTGAAATATCAGTACGGAGACGTCTGTACTTATCTCTCAGAGGCTATAAAGTTAGGAACAAATTCATTTTATTTGTACTCTGTCGTGTGATTCTTGTTAACTCAAGTACTAATTGAACTCTTCTATTCTCTCGCAGATGGAGAGAACGCATGCTTCTTCTTCTGCTGACCAACAATCAGGTCCTCCAGCAGCAGCAACTCCTACAAGGGGTAGAGGCCGAGTCCGAGGCCGAGGCAGGGGCAGGACTCAGCCCAGTGCTCAGGCAGCAGCTCCAGCTGCGGAGCTCCAGATAGAGCTTGATGAGTGGGCTCCAGCTCAGACCATTCTGGCGGGACCAACTCAAGTCCTAGAGGGGTTTATTGCTACCCCGGTGCTTCAGGATGCCTTGGTCAGATTATGGGCCTTATGGAGTGTGTAGCCTAGACAGGCGCATTCCCCATGGCAGCAGCCATATCTCAGGCTGGAAGAGGGGCCCAGACTCCTTCTACCCACAATCTTAAGTAGGTTACTCCTCAGATTCAGACCCCAGCAGCCAATCCAGTTGGGGTAGTACAGCTAGTTGCCGCAGCACCGCTTGTTAATAGGGCGACTATGTCCTCGGATTCTTTGTGAAGGTTGGACAG
Source organism: Nicotiana paniculata (assembly GCA_005239505.1). Taxonomy (NCBI): domain Eukaryota; kingdom Viridiplantae; phylum Streptophyta; class Magnoliopsida; order Solanales; family Solanaceae; genus Nicotiana; species Nicotiana paniculata. The sequence goes on along the minus strand of ML332426.1, from coordinate 6,731 downwards.
GTTTATCAAGCTTTTCCCTGTTCATTTCAGTGGTGCCACTTCAGAGGATCCTCGGGAATATCTTGATAGATGTCATGAGATTCTTCAGAAGATGGTTATTTTGGAGACCAATGGGGCCGATTTCGCTGCTTTCTAGATGACTGGTTCTGCTAAGTAATGGTGGAGGGAATATTTACTGACTAGACCCGCTGGGTCGCCTGCTATTACTTGGGATCAGTTTTCACACCTTTTCTTGGAGAAGTTTCTACCTATTACTACTAGAGAGGAGCGTCGTCGTCAAATTGAGCGTCTTTAGCAGCGCAGTATGACTGTTATGCAGTATGAGACCCGTTTCATGGATTTGGCTCGTCATGCTACTCTTTTGCTACCCATATAGAGGGAGAGGGTTAGGAGATTTATTGAGGGTCTTGCTCAGCCTATCAGATTGAAGATGGATAAGGAGACGAGGAGCGAGATATCTTTCTAAGATACGGCCAATGTGGCCCGATGAGTTGAGGTAGTTCTTGGAGTGGGAGGTTAGGGATCAGACAAAAGACCTCGCCATTCCGATGGATTCAACGGTTCCTCATCAGGAGGCGGGGGTAATCATGGTAGAGACCATTCTTCCAGGCCATTTCATTCTGCACTACATGCATCCCACGGTGCCTCATGTGGTCGTGGCTCTTACTTGCCTTATCCTAATCAACCAGCTCCAATCAGAGCACCTCCTTTTCATATTTATTATCGTGGTCAGCCGGTTCGTCAGGGTCAGTCTCAGTTTTCGCAGCCACAGTATCAGGATGGATGTTTTGAGTGTAGTGATTATAGGCATATTCAAAGAGCATGTCCGAGATTGTCGGGTAGTTAGTCGGTATCAGGGTTCTTGTGCTATAGTTCAAAGCTAGCTACCACACCACCTGCCCAGCCAGCCAAGGGTAGGGGTCAGGTTGACAGAGGTAGGGGTTAGAATGTTAGAGGTGGAGGCCAGCCCGCTAGAGGTGGAGGTCCATCTATTAGAGGTCCTCCCAGAGAAATGGTTCAGGGTGATGGGACTCAGCCCCGATTGTTTGCATTTCTGTCCAGACCTGAGACAGAGTACTCTGATGCCGTTATCACATATAACATTTCAGTTTGCACTAGAGATACTTCAGTTCTGTTTGATTCAGGGTCTACTTACTCTTATGTGTCATCTTACTTTGCTTTATATTTGGTTGTGCCCTGTGATTCCTTGAGTCTTCCTGTTTATATGTATACGCATGTGGGGGATGCTATTGTTGTAGATCATGTGTATCGTTCATGTGTGGTCGTTATTGAGGGTCTTAAAACCAGTGTAGGCCTCTTGCTTCTTGACATGGTTGATTTTAACGTCATATTGTGTATGGATTGGATGTCGCCTTATCATGCCATCTTGGACTGTCACGCCAAGACAGTGACCTTAGCTTTGCCTGGGTTGCCCCGATTGGAGTGGAAATGGACTCCTGGTCATTCATCCAGCAGGGTTATTTCTTATACCAAGGCTCGTCGCATGGTAGAGAAGGGGTTTTTGTCTTAATTGGCTTATATTCTTGATGCTAGTGCTGAGGTTTCTTCTAGAGATTCGATGCCTATTGTTCGTGACTTTCCCGAGGTGTTTCCTGCAGACCTGCCGGGGATGCCACCCGATAGGGATATTGATTTTTGCATTGATGTGGCTCCGGGCACTCAGCCCATTTATATTCCTCCATATCGGATGGCCCCACCGGAATTGAAAAAATTGAGAGAACAGTTGCAAGACTTGCTTGATAAGGGTTTCATTAGACCTACTGTCTCACCCTTAGGAGCACCGGTTTTGTTCGTGAAGAAGAAGGATGGATCGATGAGGATGTGTACAGATTACCGGAAGTTGAACAAATTTACTATCAAGAATAAGTATCCGTTGCTGAGAATCGATGATTTGTTTGATCAGCTTCAGGGTGCAAAGGTGTTTTCAAAGATCGATTTGACATCGGGCTACCATCAGTTGAAGATTAGGGCATCCGACCTCCCTAAGATAATCTTTCGGACAAGGTATGGGCACTATGAATTTATGGTGATGTCTTTTGGCTTGACTAATGCCCCCGTAGCATTTATGGACTTGATGAATCGCGTTTTCAAGCCTTATCTGGATTCCTTCGTAATTGTGTTCATTAATGATATTATAATATACTCACGCACTCGGGAAGAGCATGAGCAACACCTCCGGATAGCGCTCCATACTTTGAGGGATAGTCAACTATATGCTAAATTTTCGAAGTGTGAGTTCTGGTTGGATTCAATAGCTTTCTTGGGTCACATCCTATCAGCAGAGGGTATTCAGGTAGATCCTAAGAAGATAGAGGCAGTCAAAAACTGGCCTAGACCCACTTCAGCCACGGAAATCAGGAGCTTCTTGGGTTTGGCAGGTTATTACCATCGGTTTGTGGAGGGGTTTTCATCTATTGCAGTCCTGATGACCAGGTTGACTCGGAAAGGTGCCCCATTCAAATGGTTGGACGAGTGTGAGGCGACCTTTCAGAAGCACAAGTCAGCTTTGACTTCAGCACCGGTGTTGGTGTTACCATCAGGTTCAGGATCTTACACGGTATATTGTGATGCCTCCCGTGTTGGGCTCAGAGCGGTATTGATGCAGGAGGGCAGGGTGATTACATATACGTCTCGGCAGTTGAAGGTTCATGAGAAGAATTATCATGTCCATGACTTAGAGTTGGCAGCCATTGTTCACGCGTTGAAGATTTGGAGGCACTATCTTTATGGTATGTCATGTGAGGTTTTCACGGATCATCGCAGCCTTCAGTATTTTTTCAAGCAAAATGACCTCAATTTGAGGCAGAGGAGAAGGTTAGAGTTATTGAAAGACTATGATTTCACAATATTGTATCATCCGGGAAAGTCAATGTGGTGGCCAATGCATTGAGTAGGAAGGCAGTAGGTATGGGCATCCTTGCATTCATTCAAGTCGGTGAGAGGCCGTTAGCTTCAGATATTCAGAATCTAGCCAATCAATTCGTGAGGTTGGATATTTCGCCCACCAGTGTCTTAGCTTGTACAATCTCTCGGTATTCCTTATTCGAGCGTATTAGAGATCAGCATAATGATGTCCCTCACTTGATGGTCCTTAGGGACAGTTCGGCACGGTGGTGCCAACCAGGTTACAGTTGGAGATGAAGGTGTTTTGATGATGCAGGGTCGAGTATGTGTGCCTAATGTTGATGGGCTCCGTGAGTTGATCCTTAAAGAGGCTCACAGTTCTAAGTATTCTATTCACCTGGGTGCTGCCAAGATGTACCAGGACTTGCGGCAACATTATTGGTGGCGAAGGATGAAGAAGGATATTGTTTCTTATGTGGCCCGATACTTAAATTGTCAGCAGGTGAAGTATGAGCATCAGAGACCCAGTGGTTTGCTCCAGCAGATGGAGATTCCTGAGTGGAAGTGGGAGCGTATCACTATGGACTTTGTTGATGGACTCCCACTTATTCAGAGGAAGTTCGACGCCATTTGGGTTATTGTGGATAGGCTGACTAAATCAACACACTTTATTCCGGTGGCAAGTACTTATACTTCGGAGCGGTTGGTAAAGATATATATTCGAGAGATTGTTCGCCTTCACGGTGTGCCTGTGTCTATCATTTCTTATCGGGGTACGCAATTTACCTCGCACTTTTAGAGGGCAGTTCAGCGTGACTTGAGTACCCGAGTTAAGTTGAGCACAATATTTCATCCTCAGACTGACGGGCAGTCCGAGAGTACTATTCAGATCTTAGAGGACATGCTCTGCGCCTTTTTTATTGACTTTGGAGGTTCTTGGGATCAGTTCTTGCCGTTAGCAGAGTTTGCCTACAATAACAGCTACCAGTCGAGCATTCAGATGGATCTCTATCAGGCATTATATGGTTGATGGTGCAGGTCGCTAGTTGGATGGTTTGAGCCAGGAGAGGCTCGGTTGTTGGGTACAAACTTAGTTAAGGAGGCCTTGGACAAAGTCAAGATTATACAGGATTGCCTTCGTGCAGCTCAGTACAGGCAAAATAGTTATGCCGACCGTAAAGTTCGTGATGTAGCATTCATGGTCGGGGAGAGGGTGTTACTTCTGGTATGGCCGATGAAGGGTGCTATTAGATTTGGGAAGAAGGGAAAGTTGAGCCTTAGGTATATCCTTCCATTTGAGATTCTCGAGAAAATAAGGGAGGTAGCTTATAGACTTGCGTTGCTTCCAGGGTTATCCTTGGTTCATCCGGTATTCCGTGTATCTATTCTCCGAAAATATCGTGGTGACCCGTCCCACGTGTTAGATTTCAGCTCTGTCCAATTGGAAAGGGATTTGACTTAAGAGGAGGAGTCGTAGCCATTCTAGACCGGTAGGTTCGTCAGTTGAGGTCAAAGAGTTACCGTTCAGTTCGAGTGCAATGGAGAGGTCAGCCTCTTGAGGCAACTACTTGGGAGTCCGAGTCGGACATGCGGAGTAGATATCCTCACTTGTTCACCAGTTCAGGTACTTCTCAATGTACGTTCGAGGATGAACGGTTGTCTTAGAGGTTGAGATTGTGATGACCCAAAGGGTCATCTTATTATTTAAAGCTCTATTCCGGGCTCGTCAGCCTTAAAAACATTATTTTTATTCACCTCGATTTTCTTGCGCAGTCCGGGTGTGAATCCGGAAAGCTTTTTGTGAAAATATAAATAATTTTTGAGAGTTAAAGTTGATTTTTAGTTGACTTTGATCAACGTTTTGAGTAAACGAACCCGAACCATGTTCCGACGATCCTGGGAGGTCCGTATTAAATTATGGGACTTGGGCGTATGCCCGGAATTTAATTCTGAGGTCCCTAGCCTGAGAAATAAATTTTTGAAGAAAATTGTTTGACTGAAATTTAAATGAATTAAAGAAAAGTGAATTAATTTTTAAAATCTTTGGTATCGGGCCCATATTTTTGTTCCGGAGCCCGGTACAGGTTTATTATAGCACATATATCATGTTTGTGAAATTTTGTTGAAATCAGAGTTTATTTGACGTGATTCGGACGTCCTGTTGGGAAAATAGTGAATTTGAAGTGCTCTTGAGAAATTCATGAGTTTTTATGCTAAATTCGTAGTTTTAAGTGTTATTTTTGTGATTTGATCGCACGATCAAGTTTGTATGATATTTTTAGACTTGCGTGCATGTTTTGTTTTGAGCCTCGAGGGCTCGGGTGAGTTTCGGATAGGCTACGGAGTGTTTAGACTTGGAAAATATAGTTGATGCATCTGGTGTCTGGTGCAGGCCTCTGATCTCGCAATTGCAAGATCAGGCTTCGCAATTTCGAAGGTTACAGGTCTGGTAATTGCGAGAATTTTTATCGCAAATGCGAAGAGACCTGAGAAGGCCATCCTCGCAAATGCGAAACACTGCCCGCAAATGCGATGGGTTGTGGTCGCTAATGCGACATATTAGTCGCAAATGCGAAGGGTTCACAATTTCGATACCCATCTCGTATTTGTGAGCTTCACAAATGCGATATCTGCAGCATGTTAAGTTTGGACTTAGAGGGGATTTTCACCCAATTTTCAATTCTTTCGAACCTTAAACCTCAAGAGGCGATTTTTCAAAGACCAAAACATCTCCAAATCATAAGGAAGTGATTTCTAACTATTTCTTTCAATCCTTTACAACTTTTTACCAGATTGCAACCTAGAATCTAGAGTTTTGTATATCCGGGCTCGGGGCGAGAGTGGGTAAATGGATTTTCGTCCGAACCTCGAGTTTGGACCATGCGGGCCCAGGGGGTCGATTTTTGTCTTTTGATAGGAAGAATTAGGGAAACCATAATTTTGCATTAAGGTTAGTTCCTTTAGCAAGAATTAATGATATTAAACTAATTATGATTAGATACGAGTGGGTTGGAGGAAATTTTCCAAGGAAAAGTTGTAATTGAGTAGTGAGTGGACTGAGAAATTGAGATAAGTATTTGGTCTAATTTGACTTGAGGGATTAGGAATCTTTGACTTAAATGCTATGTAAAATTGCATGTGTGTGGTGTATAGGTGAGGTGACGAGTATCTATGCACCACCAAATTATGTGTTTAGTATGTTCCCTTCCTGGTTTTCAATTTGTTAAATTCCTGTCTTAATTGTTTCATGATTATTGATGCTTCCATGTCTACTTGTTTTTGTCCCCTTGTTTTGTTAAATCTTGTTTCACTTATTTGAAAGTATTAACTGTTCCTTAGTTTTACTGTGGTATATTAACGGTTGAGCTGGTTTTCAGTGTTTCATGATACATTCCGGTTGGTTTTATTGTGTAGTAATAATTGGTGAAGTTTCTTAATTGTACAGCTTTCCGTTTATATTAGTTGAGACATATATATTGTGAAGGATTTTGATCTAGATTGTGAAACCCTTATTATAAGTGGTGAAATGTGATTGTCTGGTGGAAGCGCATTGCATACCGTAACAAGGAATAATAAAGGTGGACATGTGAAATCGGGTTGTACGCTGCAACAGGACAAAATATACGAGTAAAATTTCCGTTGTAATTCAGCTAGAAATACTGCTCCGCTAAATGAAAGCATTTCCATGTTTTTGTGTGCCTAAATTTATAAAACGGTAATCAGAGGACTGAGAAATAAGGATAAATACAACCTTTAGAGAAGATTCTCATCATTTTCTTTCATTTAATGCATCTGATTTGAGTACTAAGGGTGTCTAACGGGTGGGCCGGGCCGGGCCGGTTACATTTTTTTTTGAACCTGACGGG